>CAKAOI010048938.1:23056-38494 GCA_916701655.1 Sebastiscus albofasciatus | reverse complement strand
AAAAAAAAAAAAAAAAAAAAAAAAGTCATAGTATAAAAATTTTAAAAAAGTCATATTATAAAAATGTAAAAACAAAAAAGTATACAATGTCATAAAAATGTAAAAAAAAGTAATCAAAGTATAAAAATGTGAAGAAAGTCATTCTATACCATAAAATAAAAAAAAGTTATAGTATGCCATTTGCACACAACACAGCTGAAACGATCAAAAAATTACAAATTAAAAAGCCCAAACTGTCCTTAGTGATGCGCAATTACAGTGTAAATATTAAAACAAATATTAATTTCTATATGATCCGTCTCCCGTCCAGACCCCCGTGGTGCAGGAGGTGAGGCAGTGGTTTTCTCCCTGGGTGTCTCAGGTGGTTCGTCTCTACGCCGACAGCAGAGCTCTGGAGCTGGAGTGGACCGTCGGACCGCTGCCCATCGAGTGAGTGTGTGTTTATCACAAATACAGTGAATCTAATATTCATAACTATGTTGTCTTTAGTGTATAATCACCTGGTAATAAGAATTGTTGTGTTTTCGTTTCCTAAGAATGAGCCGTTTATGTCTACATCTACATCTACAGTGACGTTTCCTGCTTGGGCCGGAGTCGCCACCGCTCTCTCTCTCTCTCTCTCTTGCTTCACCACTCACTTCCCACGTACACACACACACACACACTCTATGCACTGGCTCTGCTCCAAATGACCTACGCTGCTCTTACAACCACCGGCTCTAGGGAGGGACATTCACGTTATCGCATCGGCCACCGTAGCTCTCCGACACGCTTGCCACGCGGGAGAGGCTTCAGTTGGTTGCAATCTGCAACCTCACCTCTAGATACCGCCAGATCCTACACACTGCTCTTGTGAAGTGTTTTATGTTTGTTTTTATAGTCGTATTAATTTAAGTGCGGCGTCTACGTCTCTTCCTCTCTCCATCAGTGACGACCTGGGGAAGGAGGTGATCACTCGTCTCGACACCAGCATCCAAACCTCTGAGTATTTCTACACCGATTCCAACGGCAGAGAGATGCTGCAGAGGAAGTGAGACAAACTGATTTTTTTTTTAAAATATGTTGTAACTAACATTATTCAGATGTTACTTTCAGTATTTTAAATGAAATGTGTCGTTGTTTTGTCTTAAAGGAAAGATTTCCGTCCCACGTGGAAGCTGAGGCAGTCGGAGCCCATCGCTGGAAACTACTACCCCATCAACTCCCGCGCTTTCATCAAGGTGAGAAAGGCTTTTCTGAAATAATCGAATCCCTTTTTAGAGGAACCAGAAGCTACTTTTTACCAAAGAAACGATCCAGACAAAAGCGTTTTTGTGCTTTTTCCAACTGCGGCTTTTCTCCAGGGTTAAGTTTTTTTCTTTTAATCTTTTAATGATTTTGAAAAGGTAACGCGTGCTTTTATCACCACAGGTCTTTGACTATTGTGATGCATTTCACTGGTGTCGGTGTTCGCCGAGCCTCTTTGAGCTCATCTCCCCGGTCCTGGCTTCTCTTCACCGGCTCCCTGAGCGTTGTTAGGATTGATTTCTATCATTAATAGCTTCAACTTCTCTCTCAGACCTTTTTAAAACCACATCTTTTATCAAGGTCACTCAGATCCAGTGAGCAGTGGCTTCTGACTGTCCCGAGGTCAAAGGTGAAGCTCAGAGGTGGCCGAGCCTTTCCAGCTCTGGAGCACTCTGCCTCCACATGTTAGGCTGTCGCTCACACTGCCTGCTTTTAAATCAAACCTCAAAACACACTTTTATTCCTCGGCTTTTGGCTTTTTTAAATCCTTTTTCCTTTCCTATTGGGCTTAACGCTTTTATTATTTGAATGTCCTGTTGGTTTTAAATTGCTCTTTGTGTTTTATTGTGGTGTTTTTCCGGTTAGTTGTGCAGCACTTTGGTCAACTTGTGTTGTTTTTGAATGCGTTCATGAATACGTTTGGATTGGATGTGTTGTGTGTTTTCAGGATGACGAGGACCAGCTCACTGTGGTGACGGATCGCTCTCAAGGAGGAGGCAGCATCCACAACGGCTCTCTGGAGATCATGGTGACACACACACACCACACACTGCAGCCTAATCCACACACACACCGAGTCTCTCCCTCTTAACTCCTCCTCCTCCTTCCCTTCAGCTCCACCGCCGGCTGTTGTACGATGACGTCCGCGGCGTCGCCGAGCCTCTCAACGAGACCTCCAGCATCTTCCCAGAGGGGCTGGTGGTCCGAGGCCGCCTCCTGCTCTCCCTGGACCGCCCGCCCAGCGCGGCCGACGCTCACCGCCCGCTGGCCCAGGAGGTGGTGCTGCAGCCGCTGCTGACCTTCACTGACGGAGATCTGCACCCGAACACACAACTGGAGGTGAGTGAGGAGGAGCAGTGGGATGCATTTCACTCTGTAGCTGCAGTACAGATATCACAGGACAGGACTTATATGAGAGGTCAGAATCTAAACCCTGGGGGGGAGATTTGGGTTTTTTTACACCTGTGTGACACAAACGGAGTCAACAAGAGCTCGTAACATAAACCACTACCACGGCGTTGTCCGGTCTGGGAGTTGTCCGCGTTTTCGTCTTACACCTTTAACCCTTTCACAGTGTTTTCACTTCATGAATGTTCATTTTATCATTTTGTGTCACCTGTAAATGTCTTATTCAGCATTCGGTTGTACTTAGCTCCATCCTCTCGTGTCACTTCTGGTTGCAAAAAACCAAGAAGGCGACAGCCAAAATGCCAAAGGCTTCAAAACGGCAGTCCACAAACCAATCGGTGACGTCACGGTGACTACATCCACTTCTTATATACAGCCTACGTCTTTTTATGACATGTCTTCTGCTATGTTCTGAACCATCCAGGCCTCTCAGGTCATTTGGATCAGGTCTGCTTAGTGTCCCCAGAGTCACAACTAAACATGCAGAAGAAGCAGCGTTCAGTTTTTATGAACCAAATATCTGGAACAAGCTCCCAGAAACCTGCAGGACCTCCAACTCTGAGTTCTTTAGAAACAAAGCTTCAAACGTTCCTGTTTGCTGCTGCCTTTTATTAAACCAGATCATGATCTCATACTGCACTAGAGCTTTTACTCTTGTGTGTTATATTTTATTTTAGCTTCTATCCTCGCTTTTATTTTTAGCTTGTTTTTATTTTCTAATCTTTAATGTTTTTATAACTGTTTTAATTATGTCTTAATGTTCTTTTGCACTTTGTCACAATGTTCTTGAATGTTTATGTAAAGCACTTTGAATCTCCCTGTTGTTGAAATGTGCTCTGCAGATAAAGCTGCCTTGTCTATGACACACTATTTAAGGTTAAGGTTACTTGTGCCAACTTAAACTAGTTTGGTTCAGTCTTAGTGAAAGGTGATTATAGCTTTGAGCAGAACTGTGAACATGAATGTTTCTGCTGTCGGTCAGTCTCCGACCCGTTTGGGTCATTAACGTGTCTGTGCTCCGTTTCTCTCCTGTTCTCTACATGTTTGCATTTTCAGACATTCGTCCTCATTTCACAAACTCTCAGGTGAGAGAGCAGAGCTGAGCTGTTGTGGTTTTAAGCTCTAGTTGTGCTGACATGTCTTCAGAGCTTGTGATAATTAGAAGCACATGGTGTCAACGTCGTACTAATTACAGAGAAATGATGCCCCGTAATTAATGTGACATTCTTAGACAGATCCGTCAAAACCAAACGTCACAGGCAACGTTTAAATGTTTTAATGCAGATGGATGTTGTGAATGAACCATCCAGAGTTACAGTAAGTCAGCGGTCTTCCTCTGTGTGTCTGTGTGTGTGTGTGTCTGTAGTTCTCTGGGCTGCAGGCTGCGCTGCCCCCTGCTGTCCACCTGCTCACACTGACCCAGTGGGACGACGACTCGGTGCTGCTGAGACTGGAGCATCAGTTCCAGATCTGGGAGAGCAAAGTGAACTCTCAGCCCGTCACCGTCAACCTGCAGGTCAGAGACACTTCTTGTACTTCTTTTGTTGTGTTGTGTGGTCATTATATGGATGGATAATTTACTGTTTAAGTCAAACAAAGTAAATATTATTACATTTAAATGTAATTTACTAGAACTGCTTTGTGTTCAACTGTAGAAGCTGTTTTCTACTCTGGACGTGCTCGGCGTGTCTGAACTGAACTTGTCAGCCAATCAGTGGAAAGACGAGATGAAACGTTTTCCTTGGACGCCACAGACAGGTACGGCACACCGACACCTGTCATTACCTTCAGTACAGTCGCTCTGAACATGCAACAAGTCAGTTTGGTCTGAAGGGACATGTAATGAGCACAGATCATCCCAGAGTCAAAGCTTCTCCCTGAAGTGTAGCCCACCACTGGAGCACCAAGTATTGAGAACTGTCAAGTACTCAGAACTGGCCTCGACTGTCAGTCGTATTTAAGACGATTTTATTTCGGCTGCTTGTGTTTAGAAAATGTTTAACATTATAGGATTGTGGTTTTGTTTGTTAAAGTGTAAACTTGTCAAACTGTGGCATCGAACAAAAACCTTCAATTATATTGGTATGCTGATACCCGAACCCACTGGGACCACTAGGGGTCGCCAAAGCTTCACAGGTCGAGAGGCCATTCTTGTTTTTTTAGGGGTGTAAGAAAACCTTCTCTGAGAGGAAAACTAAATCAATTTGTTCTTTTTAAAGTCTGGATTATATTTTTACGATGTAAACAGGAGAAGTGCGACATCAGTGAAGACCTGAACACAAGTTCTATTCGGTCTTCTCTCTCTGATGAACGGCCTCGTCCGGCATTAGAAACCCTTAAATCAAATAAAGAGCTGATAGAATAAACGTCAGGGAGAAGATGACACTACATCTGTAAAGAAGCTTATTAAGTATGAATGATTAAGACTTTTATAAAAACATATTACAGACAGAGAATTGTATTAAAAGTTCCTAAAAATAAGAGGAGAACTTCTCTGCTGCAAATAATCGGCTCCAAATTCATCCAAATCGTTTGTTTTACACAAACCTCCTGCAGTTGTTGTTCACTATCTGAGTTAAATGTACAGTTTATCATATTGATATTGTTATGTATTGAACATAATATGAAAATATCCACTTAGTGGTCATCAGTTTACTCAGTGATAGAAAAAGGTTTCTGTCCTAACGGCTAATCTGTGCTCAGATTCCACCGGAGGAAAGGACATTAAATTCAAAAAGGGTTCTTCTTCTCAGGAAAATGAATTACATGAGTGGATATGTGATATTTAGATTGTTAGATCGAGACGTCTTGCGGATAAACTTGTTTTAAAGGTGTCACCAGAGGACTCAGATTTCTTGGACATTCCTCTAAATTTAGATATTTGTTGTGTAGAAGAGGACATTGTGTCCTGTTGAAGGCACTGGAGGAGAGATCAGGGAGGGTCACTAGAAAACAGGGCTGGACCGCAATATTCGACTATTCGACTCCTCGGTTATTCGTTCGTTGGGTAGGTATTAGATTTTCAATTATGCTATTTCGATATTCCTTTTTTCTTTTAACCCTGCAGGGTTACAAACACACAACAACATCCTTTAATTTAAACAGAAAAGACCCGTGTTGCGGCGCTCTGATGCCGTCCATCTCAGCCGAGAACAGAGACATGTCCGGCTGTCCGTCCCGAGTCGTGTCATGGAGACGAGCCGAGAGCCCCCCGTCGCCGTTGCTCATGACGGAGCGCAACCTTTGCGAGGCTCCGGCCGAGAGGAAGCCTCCGCAGGCTGCATTACGCAGAGGAATGCAGCCAGTACCTGCCGGAGAGGCGGTGCGTAGTGCGTGGAGATAGCAGGCTCAAAACGCCGTCGTTTATGGGGAGAGAGCATCGTAACGTGGAGCGTCCACACGACGTGTCAAACAGCACTCGTAAACTCACCATGACAATTTTGTTTGGTAAAATGTGTGACATGGCGGATTCTTCCTCTGGCGGTCGTGTATATTGAGTTTTGTGACAGTCTTGCCCGTAGTTGTTGAGATATCTCTCCATGTTTCCAAAGATCACTTCAGCTCCTTTAACCTCCCGTCAGAGAAGGAAAAGACACCCGAGGAGAACCTGTCCTCCAAAAGGCAGTTTGACACTCACCAGTTCTGAACACCAGGCAGCCAAACGCTGGTGAATTCGTCTCGTGTGTCGGCTCTCTGGCAGGAAGCCGCCGCTGGTTAGCTGCCAGTCACTGATGGACCACTTGGCTGCTGGTTGAGGGTCGTGTTCAGTTTCAGCAGTAGATGGATTGAAGAGAGGAGAATACAGAAATGCAGCGGCGCTGTTTAATTCTGCGAGGGGGGTAATCACCGCTCCATTACAGTCGACTTAACTGTAAAGACTTATTTCCCTGCAGGGACCAATCAAGCAGGCAGTGTAGTATAATGAGTCATAACTGCATTGTTATGGCTCAGAGATTTAATACTAAACTGTGGGGTGTTTTTAGAGACTCAGCAAGACGAGGTGGAATTCATTAATTTCACCTTCCTGTTGCCGTCGGTAACTTTCTACCTTTTTGAAATTCTCTGACGTTTGACCTTTTGACTGCTGGTTTCTGACCACAGATGATCTGAGAACTGGAGTTTATTCCAGGATGACATATTTACGGAGCCGCAGAGAGAAAACAAATCTATGTTGAGGCCACAATTTAGTAATTTGCATACATAGACATAAATACCTGGTCTCCATGGAGCGCACAAGATGAGAACATACAGAGAGCCAGCACAGCGCCCCCTGCTGCAGGCTGCAACGGGGGGGATGTTGCACGCTGTCAAGCCACAATTACATACAAATTAGTAAATTGTGGCCTCAATTTACACCGATCAGCCAGAACATTATGACTGTCTGCCTAATATGGAGTAGGTCCTCCTGACCCGTAGAGGCATGGACTCCACTAGACCTCTGAAGGTCTGCTGTGGTATCTGGCACCAAGCCGTCAGTAGCAGATCCTTTAAGTCCTGTAAATTGCGAGGTGTGGCCTCCGTGGATCGGACTTGTTCGTCCAGAACATCCTACAGATGCTCCATCGGATTGAGATCTGGAGAATTTGGAGGCTGAGTCAACACCTCCAACCCGTTGCCATCCACATGATGTAAAAGAAAACGTGATTCATCAGACCGGGCCACCTTCTTCTATTGCTCGTTGGGCCAGTTCTGATGCTCACGTGCCCATTGTAGGCGCTTTTGGCGGTGGACACGGGTCAGCACGGGACACCCTGACCGGTCTGCAGCTACACAGCTCCATACGCAACAAACTGCTCCTCACTGTGTGTTCTGACTCCGTTCTATCAGAACCAGCATTCACTTTCTCAGCAGTTTGAGCTCCAGAAGCTCTTCTATTGGATCGGACATCACGGGCCAGCCTTCGCTCCCCACGTGCATCAATGAGCCTCGGGTCTGACTCTGTCACCGTTTCTCCTTCCTTGGACCACTTCTGGTAGATCCTGACCACTGCAGACTGGGAACATCCCACAAGAGCTGCAGTTGTGGAGATGCTCTGACCCGGTCGTCTAGCCAGTACTATTTAGCCATTTTATCTGCTTCCAACACAAAGTTCAAAGTTCAAAATGTTCACTTGCTGTCTAATATACCCCCCCCACTGCCCGGTGCCATGGTAACCAGATAATCCATGTTATTCACTTCGCCTGTCAGTGGTCTGAATGTCATGGCTGATCAGTGTGTATGTATTTCTTCTCTCTATGGCTCCGTACATATTCGTAGAAATGTCTGTCTTTGTTTATGTTTACATGCTGCATCTATTTTTCAGATGAGAAGCCGCCACTGCCGAAGACGTTCCTCGACCCGTCGGCATGGGAGGTAACCTTGAGGCCGATGGAGATCCGAACCTTCCTGCTGAGGGTCAGCCTCCGATAGCCGATCACACGCCTCCCTCCGCTTTTACAAGACGCTGCAGCGATGTCATTTTAATCAAACGTCCTGCGGCCTCTCGCTTGTGATTGATTCCATCAAGCGAGGACGGCTGTAAAAGGGATTAAAAGAACGAGAGGCCGCGTTCACACCACTTGATTCCGAGTGTGAACGCAGTAAACAATAAATCCTATCAACGCCATATCAAGCCAGTCTCTTCCTCACGGCGGTCCAAACAGAAGAAGAAGAAGACTGTTTGCCTCTTAGTGACGCTGAATGAATGTTTCTCCTTCGAGAGACAGAATCTGCTGAAGCTGCCTTTTGTACTGCTCACATCAATAATACCAAATCCTCCTCAAAACAGGTTGTTTTCACACATTTTCTATCTGATTTCTTTTAACACTTCCAATCACACAAATCCTTAAAAGACATTTTCTGTCCACAAAAAACACAAACTGGTGCCAACCTACGTGCAATACGTGTAACCTTTGTATTCCTGCCGATATGTGTATATAGTATGAACATGATTTTATACTGATCACCAAGCAGCTGATAATAAAGTCTATTCTTCTTACATTGTGTCAACCTGCATGTTAATGTTACAGCTACACTCCACCGACATCCCGTTTTCCCCCAAATGACGTCTGATGAGTTTAGACGTGGCGAGGCCAGATGTACGTTCACACGGTGGGGGGAGACGTCTCTTATTATCAGTTAGCAGCCTTTCATGAAGAAAAGGAGCTTGTTTGCAAACAAGAAATTGTAGAGCGCTGCAGGAATGAGTCCTAAAACCCAGAAATGAGTTCGCATTTTAGCGCTTCCTGTTCCCTTGTCTGGAGGTCAACGGGTTTTTAGTTAGATGTCTGAAATAAGGTCTGTGGTTAACACCAGCTGAGAAGGCTTTCACGTTTTCTACGACATAAAATACATCAGTAAATATCCCACTGGTGAATTTTGAAGCTGTTATGTGTCTCAAAAAAGTTGGTTCCCAACAAGCGGCTAAATGAGACGACTAAACGTCATCACGCCGACTCGTCCTCCTTCACAGCCTCCTGTGACCGGAGTGTAGTTCCTTTATAGCCTAACGTCAGCTTCTTACTTCTGGTGATTATCTTACTGAACAAAACGTGTCAGTATCATAAACAAGTTTATTTTCTGCAATAATCCAAAACCCGATGAATGATCTCGTTGGCTGTTAGTGGAGGGAACCAGGGCGATGCTAACGTCCTGGTCGGCCTACAAAAAGTATGCCATCCCAGGAGCGCTCTGTTGTTTGTTAGTTATCAAATCACCTGCGACAGCACCGCCGTAAATGCTAAACCGTAAACAAGTCACGGATTCACATACGCCATCAGCGGAGTCTTGTGATTGGTTCACTCACTCGCTCCACGTGAAAGCGTCTTCCGTCAGACGGACGTAACCCTTTACTGTACGTGCTGCTGGTCCCCGCAATGCTACTGCTCTCATTCACAACACAGCCGTACCGCCATTCTCCCTGAGATGTTAACGAGGTCTTGAGGTGGCGGTTCAGAGTTCCCTGAATATCAATCCTCCTGCTCTCGTTCACACATGAGCCCACGCAGGAAATGTTCCTGAACTGCATGTGATAAAGGGACGACTGTCACTATAACATCATGGTGATTCAAACTAACACTCACCACCTGAACGTCGACCAAAAGAACAACAAAAAGAAACCATGTAAAGTCAGCGTGAGACTTTATTGGACTGAAATAACAGAGGAAGCTAAAACAAAAGAAAGCTCTGGTGTAAAACTAGTTCTGCTGCATATTGACAGCTTCTAGGTTTTAGTCCCTATATCACCAAATAGTCTCTGATTGCAGTGCATCATACTCACTTCGTCCAGGCTGCTCTAACACATTCAAACTCCAGAAATAAAATTATTTTAAAAAAACAAAATGACGACTAAGTTAGAGACAGAATCTGTCACTCCATCTTCTCTTCGTCCGTCTGCTCCGGGTCGTGGGCGTAGCAGCATTTTTCTCCATGTGTACATGTTCCCTTTAAAAAAGAAAAGACAATAATAATAGAAATAACAATACTCCGAGAGGCTGATGTCATAATACCGACTCTAAAATAGCTAAAAGGGACGTTTTGGCTGCGGCGGGTGAAAACACTCAGCTTCTCTGGCAGAACACCAACCGTGGAGTCGTGGCGTCCGGCCAGAGCAGCTGATGGAGACGACTAATTCACCAGCATGTGTCCACCGTCTCCTTCCAGCCAGGACACGAAGACTTCATCTGTGTGATTAGTATTTAAGTAACTTTAATGTTGCCAACATTATAGATATATTATTTAATTAATTTATCGTTTATTTTTGCAGTGACGGTGCAGAATTATAACTAATTGCATCTGTTGTCCCGGGGCAGGGAGACAAAAACAACCACATGACAATAAATACTCTACATAAGACATAAAAAGACATAAAACATAAAAGTCCATCAGTGTGAGATGATAGATATGATCAGCTGTCATAAACTGCTGGATAGAAACCAGGTTACTAATCATCTGTTATTTTGTTGTGCTTTTAATATAAAAACATCATTAAAAGGCAGCAAATTCATTACTTTCTACAGAATCCTAAAGAACAGGCGGTCACTTTTATGTGTGTCGTTACCATAGCGACCGGTGTAGCTGACTAACTTCCGCATAAACTAACCTGCGGCGTCGCGGCCCCACTGAGGGGAGGTTTAGCAGTAACTAACGTTCTGAAGAGGGGTTGTATGTCAGTTTATTATCTACCGCATCAAAAACGTATTTTAGCCACCTAAAAACATAAATATCAGTTTAAGTGTACGCTGTATTTAGAATATTTTCACTGCTTTACTTCGCCATCAGACGGCCCTTTCTGACGGGGAACTGAAGCCGTCGTCTATGGCTCTCTCCAAAGCCACCAGACTCCATTCACAAAAACAGTCATTTTACCTTGCAGAGTGGGGGTTGCTGGTCCATCGCTGCCTCGATCGGTTGATTAGTTTGCGTTATTGTGTGACTTTGATGATGTGAAGCGATTAGATGTATATATAGTTAGTTATAATACAACCTCGATCAGTCGACTAATCAGTCGTTTTGGTCGACTACGATTTCTTTAGTGGATTCGTCTGTTTTTTCGTGCTGAATGACTTATTTCTTTCTGGTAAACAGCAAATTTAAAGTGGAGCTTTTGTGTGATTCTTTGTGGAGAAACTCAGTTTTACGATCTGTTGATTAAATCAACTAATCGATTAGTCGATCAAATCGAGTGTCGACGAAGAATTTCTTTGGTTGAAGACCGTCCGACTGGATTTCCTGCAAACTCTGATGCATATGTAGGTGGCGCTTCGACATCGTGATGAGCGTGACTCATTTTAAATGATTCACAATTCATCTTTGTTCAAAAGCAGAACAGGATTCAGGATATTCTCCATTAGTCGTTGTTGTTTTTCAAGCTGTTAACTTATTTCTAAGAAACTTGTGAGCACATCTCTGGTAACAGATTTAAACTAATCCATCAGAATGTCTTCGGTTGAGGACAGCCCTCGTTATAATAGGTTATAGTTGTTCATCTCAGTTTCTACCGGTGTCCGTTGGACACTTAATGAGCCTTCAACTAGTAAAACTTTACGGCTCGACAGACCACTATAACAACGAACAACATTTTCTTTTGATCGAGTCTAATAACCACGACAAACCATCCAATGTCTGCTCTGCTCCTGTTCTATTTCTATGCTCAGATGGGTTTATCTTCTTGCTAGAATGGAAGTGAGGACTTCTGAATGATTCATAATAAATCATTAATGAACTCTGGTGTTATTAGACAGTTTTATCTTGCAGCACTAAAGTGACTGGATCATATTGTTGACTTCCTCTACTGTTTCTAGGAAAAGAACGGAGTCAGGTTGGACTTTTCCAGAAGAAAACCTCTTTTCTACGAAGAAAAAAACAACATCAGGTTGTTATCGCCAAGAAAATAACCTTCGTTACACGGGAAGACATGTGTCTTGTGTTCAGCCATGAATTAACAACCGACAGGAAACCATCAGAGAGCCGTCCTCGGCCTCGGAGAGCCGTATTTTCTTGTCTACAGTGAATGTGATCTGATGATGCGACGGCAGCGCGGCCGGCTGCAGGTGAACTGACCTGTCTGAACTTCTTGCAGTGAAAGTTTTTCAGCTCTGAAGAGTCTGTGATCTGGTTCTTCCTCTTGTTCTGGCACTTCTTCCTCTTGTCCTGCAGGTCAGTAGCGATGCCGCCGCTGGAGGAGAGAACGAAAGGTTAGAGGTGGAGGAGGAGGTGGAGGAGGGAGGTTGAAAGGAGATGGAGAAGCAACATGTACAAGGAGCAAAGCAAAACGGAAGGAGAGTTTATTATGAAGGGTTTTACTCTCACCAGTAGACGTGACTAGTTCAGGGTGTTCACAGACCCATGAAGAAGCCCTATATTATAACTTTGAATTGGATTTTTTCTATTCAGTTTCATAAAAGTATTTGAAAATTGTGAAATAAAACATTTTTCTTGACATTTAAATCATTTTAATGAGAAATCAGCTCTTCCATGTAAACATTTAACCTATCATTATTATGCAACTGTGTTTATGAATTGGGGTTTGTATTTAGGAGACACAATTCCAGGATCCATAAAAAAATACAAATCGCGATACATAAGTGAATAATTCTTGTTGTGTGTTAGTCAGTCAGTGTGTGTGAGGTCTGTGTGTGTTCTGGGAGCGTGGAGGCTGCATTAGTTACCCAGCTTTGGCGCGAGCTTTGGGTCCCCAGAAGGCCTGCGGATTCTCCTGGAACCGGGTCAGGTGGCGTTTACGGGACTGAGGGTTGGCGTCCTCCCTCACCGTGAAACACGCTTCTGAGCTGCACACACACACACACACACACACACACACACACACACACACACACACACACACACACACACACACACACACACACACACACACACACACACACACACACACACACAGAGAGAACACTTCAAGGTTACACAAAATGTGTTTGTGTGAGAATGTTCAATGTAAATAAACTATATTAATATTACAGGTTTGCAGATTAAGTCTCCGCATTGTACTTCTTTAACACAATAGTTAAACCAGCCGTCACATGGTGCTCTTTAGCTCCTCTAGTGGCTCCCTGGGGAGTTAGAAAAACATTAATGGAAATGAACTGTTTTTTTGTTTACATTTTCCTTTTTATTCATCATTGTTGTAGGTCTATGGTACGACGGTACGACGGAGTATTAGGGCCACATTGAGGAGAAAAAATAAATCTGAGATTTTGAGAATAAAGTCATAATATTACAAGAATAAAGTCATAGGTGTACGAGAAAAAAAGCCGTAATATGAGAATAAAGTCAGAATATTATAAAGTAGTAATTTTACGTGTTATTTTCTTTTTTTTCTTGTAAACTTCTGACTTTATTCTCGTAATATTACGACTTTTTTCTCGTAATATTACGACTTCAATGTGGCCCTAATACTCCGTAGTACATTGTCTCTTTGGCCCTCACTGCATTAGACTCATATACTATATACTGAGACTATAAACTGAGTTACCTTCATCACAATGGTCAGATGTTTTGCGGCTCCAGACAGATGTGTTTTGATAGTAAAGGTTGCTGACCCCGGGTATAAACTGTCTAACTGTGGAGTCGAGGTCGTGGTCTCACCTGGGCTCAGAGGACAGGATCTTGAAGGCGGGGCTCGTCTCTGACAGCTTCTCTCTCTTCACGGGATTGGCCTTCTCCTGTGACAGACGACCAATCAAACAGACACGTGTGTAAGTGAAAGTGATGCATCGTGTGATTCAGGAGAGCAGTTTCAGTAGATTCCAGTAAACCCTCAGGCCTTGTCTACACTTTTTGGAGAAGGTTTTTTGTAAACGTAGCTTTTTCTCTCTGCGTTTTGTCCTTTCGTCCACAACCAAACAGCGTTTTAGATCACTTTTGCAAAACCTTTCAGTGGTGTGTGACCCGATCTGCCCGCTGACCTTGACAGCACTTCAATCGTGATTTTACTTTTTCGTCGTTGCATTGTTTTTAAACCGTTCTTGTGAGGATTCTTTTTGAGAACGGAGGAGGAAAAACACTGTTTACAAAAATCCCTGTGTCCGTGTGGACTAGGCCTCAGACTTATTAGAAATAGCTTTAGTAGCAGTAGTTGTTGTTTACCCAGCATCGCATGATGTCCCAGATGGCTGCAGGAGGAGCGTCCGTCTTGAGGGCGTTCTTACAGGCGTGAGAGAGGGAAACCCGGTGACCGGCGTGAAGGAGAGCCGACCTGCAGAGGGAGAGAGAGAGAGAGAGAGAGAGAGAGAGAGAGAGAGAGAGAGAGAGAGAGAGAGAGAGAGAGAGAGAGAGAGAGAGACGTAGAACCAGCTGATTCAAGGTTCAAGGTAGGAACATCTGACAGCACATGCTGAACGAACGAACGTGCGTGCGTGCGTGCGTGCGTGCGTGCTTACCTTAACTGGAGCAGCGGGGGGGTGTTGCAGTGTATCGTGCTGCTCAGACTGTCCACGGTGTAATAAAGAGGCACATCTTCCAACTCCTGAAACAAACAGCACCTCAGAGGTGATCATGTGTTCGTCTAGCAGGAAGACGGATCACACTTCTTTAAAAAACACAATATATTTATCACACAATGTGAAGTTACCCGATGCAGCGAACCGCACCCACCAGACAAAAGATGGAAACGTAGGATGAGAGCGTACTGTATATAAAGGGAAATGAAATACCTCGGTCACCATGCTGAGCATGCCCTCGATGCGTTTGGACGTCCCAAACCGAGACGGGTTCCCCGACACCGCAGACAAAACCTTCTGGACAAATGCCGAGTCGTGGATTGGCTCTGCCCACATCGGACCGGCCATCTACAGAGAGGACAGACGGGCTTCAGCTGGACTGTTTGTACAGTGATAATAACTACAAACAAGCACAGAGGTTTTCACACAGTCGACACCGGCTACACGGCATCCTGGGTAAAAATAGGAAATTATGTGTAATAGATAAAATATAAAAAAGCAAATATAAGCAGACGTGTTTAACTATAAAACACAGAACACACCAGGAGGTTTACATTATGTGTTACTACTGTGTGTGTGTATGTGTGTCTCACCTGATGTCTCTGTCCACAGTGTTCACACTCTGGTCCGACTGGAGGTCCGGTGGCAGCAGAATACTTCATACTGAAATCACAGCAGATTCATCTTCACTACAGACACGCTGTCGACCGGAGACAGATACAACCAAGAGACGCTACTCAGCCGTCACAACTTCATTACCTCCGCCAAGGCCAATGGCCTGGGAAGGAGGGCATGTTTTCACCGGCGTTATTTAGTTTGTTAGTTTGTTTGTCTGTTAGCAGGATTACTCCAAAAGTCTGTGATGGATTTGAATGAAATCTTTTGGAGGGGTGTGGCACAATGAACAATCCGTTACATTTTGGTGGTGATCCGGATCATGATCCGGCTTCGGGAATTCTTTTTACTAACTCCGCTCAGCCCGTGCATTAACACCACAGGCTTTAGGACATGCACAGTGTAACTGATGACGCTTTCACCCTGCCTCTTTCCTTCTGCCTGCAGAGAGAGGGACAGAGAGAGAGCGGGGGGG
>CAKAOI010048938.1:1214-19588 GCA_916701655.1 Sebastiscus albofasciatus | reverse complement strand
TGTGTGTGTGTGTGTGTACACTCACCATCTCATGGCAGTATCTGGTTTTGATGGAGATTGAACCATATTTGCTGTAGCAGGTCTCTCCACTGTTTCCTGCCATCACCGCCATGTCTGTACATGTTATACACAACAGACCTGAGAGACGGAGAGAGGAACAAAGAGGCAGTGAGTCAGCAAAGAGAGAAGAGCAGTGAATATTAAAGACCACCGTTAAAACACGGGTCACACATGTAGGGCTGTCCCGAATAGTTCAAGGCTTCGTTCATAACGTTGACTTTCAAATTCTAAATCAACATTCGAATGTGGCTCAGTAGAACTAGACTCCAGCGGCGGCTGTGTAGGATTGTTTCTGACTCCTGTGATCCAAACATTCCCAATAACTCCAGAGCGCTGTAAAGTCCAAAAGTCAACATTCATATAACATGTCTTTAATCTAACGAAATATTCAGCTTTAATCCGTATCTGTTGGCGTTTAGCCTTTCAAAAACAACGTTTTCACTGAGGTCAAAAAAACGTTTTGCTCTCCCGTTTATCAGTCTGGCAGCAATCTAACAACACCACAAATTACATTCATATTAGGGCTGTCAAAGTTAAAATGATAATAACGCAATTTCTTTAGCGCAGTAACGCAACTTGCGATTTTTAGGTTGTAGCGGCTCATTTTTAAAGCTAGAGCGAAGATACTGGCATCATATGCAACTAGAAAACCTGATGAATCCATCGGTACTAACCATGTCATACTAGCTTATCGCGAAGGAGGTTAAATAACGCTCCACACTTTCGCTAAATTTTGGCGAGGAAAAAAACTGTCATAGCCATTTTCAAAGGGGTCCCTTGACCTCTGACCTCCAGATATGTGAATGTAAATGGGTTCTATGGGTACCCACGAGTCTCCCCTTTACAGACATGCCCACTTTATGATAATCACATGCAGTTTGGGGCAAGTTTTGGGCATATTTATTATGCTAAATGCAGTACCTGTGAGGGTTTCTGGACAATATCTGTCATCGTTTTGTGTTGTTAACTGATTTACAATAATAAATATATACATACATTTGCATAAAGCAGCATATTTGTCCACTTCCATGTTGATAAGAGGATTAAATACTTACAAATCTGTCTTTAAGGTACATTTTGAACAGATAAATGTTAGATTAATTTGTGATTAACTATGCACAATCATACGATTAAATCATTTAAATCGAGTTTTTATCTAATGAAATATTCTGCTTCAATCCATATTTGTCGGCGTTTAGCCTTTCAAAAACAACATTTTCACTGAGGTCATTTTTTTTCATCTTTGTTTTAGGGTGATGACGACAGACATTCAAAGCTTCATTCGAAAACCTCAACAGAAGCTTTGAATGTAAAAATAAATAAATTCAGTACAGCCCTACTAACATAGTATCGTGACTCGGAGCTTCTGGTCGCCCCACATGGGTGGAGATTTTCAAACCAGGGCAGTTCAGACGGTGTCAGACTGGCTGTAAAGTGTAAACACCGTTCATTGTACGGTCCTATAACGAAAACTCATCTTCAGACTCAAATGGGATAAAAGCAAACAATAAAAAACGATTTCACAAACAATGTCTGACCTACTTCTGATCCAACCGTCGACTTGACGTTATGCCCATTATTTTTAAATGTAATGAAAAGTAAAATGTGATTTGAGTGCATCTCTTTCACATGAAAGAGAAACAAATCCATAAGAAGAATGGTGAGTAGAATGGATTGATTTTGGATTGGTTTTAAGCAAAGTAATGTTGTTTGAGAATGACACATATTCGTGGCTATGTGTCACGCTTTCATCTGAAAAAGAAGAGCAACGCAACTGTTACAGACCGCAGGTACAACTGTTATAGAGGCCACAGAGGTCAGATCAAATAGATGACGAGTGATGAAGTTACACGACTGGTCGGCCGAGTGTTGGAGTTTCCTCATTGGCCGCGTTCGGCTCACGAAACTTGGACCAAGCTGTGAAACTAGGCGATCTAGTTCTAAAATGAAACCAGATTCAGCCGTGGCATCATCGCCTATTCCTCTATTTAAAATGTTTTCAGAAGTAGATTTTGGTGGATTGTTTAGACGGAATAACGGGACCAATCAGGTGCATTCAACGATCGGGTACGTCACCGCTTCAACGGCCAGTTGAGTGGAGCAGCGCGTCCCCTAGTGTCCTCACCGGACCTGGTGGACATGTACCGCTGGATTTAACATTACAGACATGACCACTGACTATTAGTGGAACAGTTCAGCCACAAATTAACACGCTGACAGCACACGGTCCAGACGTATACTCGGTTTGGACCAAGTCTTGTTTTTTAAAGCGACTACGAGGAACTATGATTCTGTGTTGACTTTGGCGGTCCCTGTGGACAAAAGCGGTAGTGTTTCCGAGCGCCAGAGTCCCTTTAGAAAACCTCTCATTTTACTGCAGTAGGGTCGACGCTGAAGTCATGATATTCAGGATAAAAATAAATATTGTAGTCGAAAATGTAGTCATTCTCTTTGAACATCTTCATGAGACTTGCATCTCTGCTTTTGGTTGTCATATTCAGGGCAAGGTCTGCATAGTCCTGGTTCTCCTGTGCCTCCCTTCCCTCCAGTGGGCCCAACAGCAGCGTGGCGTTGGCTCCCAGCGAGGCGAAGCTCTGCTCCTGGCCGGAAGAGGAGCCGCTAGCTCTCCACTTCCCGCCGGAGCGCCGACTGCAGGTCGAAAGCGGCAGCGAAGCCGGATCTGGGTCTGTCTGTCCACGGCGGGCTGGTCGCTCCGCTGGAGTCGGAGCTGAAGGAGTTTCTGGTGAACCTGCGTGCCGTAAGTCTGATTTTGTGGGGATGTTTACTGATGTAGGTGACATAGAGGCGTTAAAAGTTCTTTATGTAGTAACTTTAATGACCGTTTCATTCCACGTATCTATCAACCCCGGCTGCTCAGAGATCATTTTTACCAAAAGCTCTTTATGTCGCATTTAACATCAGCCTCTCACAGACGACAGTCGCAGACAGTCATGCTGTTATTTGGAGCAAGGGCACTGAACCGCACATTTACTCAAGTAGACCCAGAAGAGACAGAAGAATGAAAAGCTGATTTGAGTTGATTGAATTATTGACCGAGCGGAGTACCCACCTCCCTCGCTGACGGCCTGCACAGCGGCGTCCAAGAAAGAAGCAGGACTCCCGTAGGGATCCAGATCGATTACATCATAACGCTCCTTCTTCCCTCGCATCTCATACATCAGCATACTGGAGAAAAACACAAAGGGAGAGGAGTGAAAAGAAATATTAGACAAATCCATGACCACTGAAAGACATGTTGGAGGCAGAAGGTAATTTAAAAAATGGAGCAGAGAGGGATGGAGAGAAGAGAGGAGCAGAAACAAGATGAGTCAAGGCTACTTCAAAAAGAAGAGCAGATTAGTTGAGAGAAGGAGATAGAAGAAGAGAGGCATGAAGACGAGCAGGCAAAAGAGAAAAGAGGAGCGCGGCACGAATGACAGAGAAGGGACAAAAGAGTTCATGACAGAAGAAAAGCAAAGAGACGTGAATGGAGGAGATGAGAGCAGGAGGAGAGGGGTGAATAGAACAAGAGGTCAAAGGTGAAGACTGGAGAGGAATGAAGATGAGAGAAGATAAATAGAAGAGGAGGAGGAGGAGGAGGAGGAGGAACAAACAGACAGTGAGGCAGATAAATAACCGGGGCAGAGGCAGACCAGCAGCAATGTGCTGAGTCATGGTACCTGGCGTCCCTGCAGCTGGGCCGGAGCAGGTGGCTGACTTTGTTGTACTGGGCGTTCCTGGCGATCAGCGCCGCGGCCTTGGTGGAGAAGTCGTTGGCGGTGACGCTCTGCAGGCCCGGGACTTCCAGAGCGAAACGCACCGAGCGCAGACCAGACGCCGCCAGACCCTCCAGCACGTGAAGGCCGCACTGAAACCAAGAGTCGAGGGAACAATCTTAAAGCTGCGAGAACTGATTTATTTTTTTGGCTACTTGGTGGCAGCAGAAACGAGCTGTGAACATCGACACATTACCACCTTAGAAAGTTACTGACATGCATAGGCGTTGGACGGTGATTTGAGCTGAAGGTGCCGTCACCGAATATGCAATAACAATGTCCCTTTATTCAACGTTAATTTAGCTCAATGGAACTCTCTCGCCACTTACAGCTTCCTAACCTACAAATGAACAACTAACTAACCACTGAACTGTGATTTTAACATACAAGAACTTCCTCTCTTGTAGGAGCATGGGTTGTGCAGGCGTCTTTCTCTTTGGATTTCAGAGCGTCCGGTTAAACGCACACTAATATTCCACTATTATTTACAAATATGACAATATTCTGAATTTGATACGGGTCATGTCGCCGCACAGCGAGAGGGTCGCAGGTTCAAACCCGGCTTGGGGCCCTTCTTTATGGAGTTTGCATGTTCTCCCCATGTTAGCGTAGGTTTTCTCCGGGTGCTCAGGTTTCCTCCCACAGTCCAAAGACATGCAGGTTCATTGTTGACTCTAAATGTCCCGTAGGTGTGAATGTAAGCGTGAATGGTTGTCTGTCTCTATGTGTCAGCCCTGTGATAGTCTGCCTTCACCAAATGTCATCGGCTCCAGCCCCCCCCAGCGACCCCAAATGGGTTATGCGGTTACGGATAATGAATGGATGAATGTAAACAGTTTGGATATTCTGAATTAGGCCTTATAGGCTGCATTCACTCAAGATCAAGGGTGCAACGAAAACACAAGTTGCTGCAGGGGTTGCTGAAAAAAAATGCAGTGGCAGAAAAGTAGAGGCAGAACCAACTTTTGGAGAAACGCAACCCAACGTCACGCTGCAGTGGCCAATCACGTCACTGCTGATCCAGAGCTGTACAACCCAGCCCTGAGGGAACAAACACAGTTAGTCGTCGCCGTTAATGGGCCATTGAAGTGACTCGCCCAGACCTCTGCATAACCCTGTATCGCCGCAACGCCTGATCTCGTGTGAATGCAGCCTTATTCCAAATAGAGCATTTTTCCGATTAAGACATGTGGGATATGCTGACAATATTCAGGTTTTAGAGCATCCTTTGGACATGTATACAGCGCATTCACAATACGAGTCTCAGTTGGGGTCTACGACACACGACCTCGTGCAGAGACAGTTTACAGATTTGCAGTTTGCACAGAGATGCGCGCCCAAAAGAGAAGCCCACATTTCTGGTCGGAGGGAGAAACACGTCTAACTTTTAAACATTATGAAAGACTTGGATGTCAACAGGTTTCTGGATGTGCACAAATATCACAACGGCGGCCTTTTCAAGACGGTGGATGCAGGAAGGAAAGACGGAGGCTGCGTTCACCACCGGTTACGTTAATCAGAGAATGCACGGCTGAATGTAAACGGGAATATTACTGGAATATATATTTTCATTAGCCATGTAAACAACTTAGTAGGAATATTGTCTTTATCGGAATAAGGGCATAAAGCGGAATATTTTGTGCGTGTAATCGTCGCCACTGTTGCAAACGAACACTGCAAGCTGACAACGGGTAATCTCCATCAGCGGCTGAACATCTTTTGCAGCTCAGTCCGTAAACGAGAGGATGAAACTCAGGTCTTTACTGAAACACACTGACTTTATTTCAACATAATGAAATCCTTTGAAGTTTTTAAAAACGGATCTAATTACCTCTCTCTGCCACTTGGGGCCACCAGAGTGTGAAATTACCTGGTGCAACATTAACATAAGTCATTTGATGGAGGCCCTTATCCAAACCTCTTCAAGCCAGCATCAGTGTGTATATTTTTAGCACGGGGGAAACCCCAGCGGGACTCAAACCACTAACCCTGACAGTGTCGGTACCGTGCTCCGTGCTACAGAACCACCGGCCATTTGACAAAGAAATTAGATTTTACATTTTTTCTGCTTGGTTCTATCTTCAGATATGGTTAGTAATAAAAACGTCCTCTTCACAACCCTTCGTACCTCGCATTTCTCCCCCACTACTGCAGTTACAGCCGGAGACTCGGCTCCGTTTTTCTCCTCCGTCTGAACGTCGGCCTCGTTCGTGTCCTCCGATAGAGAGACCACCACCCTCTCTTTCTCTCCCGGCACCACCAGCTTCACGCCGCGCTGAGCCATCACTTCTCTGGCAAACTCTGTGATCACCGCACATCTGGGGAGGGAAAAGGATACACACATATATATACACACACACACACACACACACACAAGTACTGTATATATGTTAAAAGTAACAGCTTATTACTTGATTCTGATTGGTCAGTTATGGCATTCTGCGGTCCGTTATTTCTTTATAGCACACCGTTGCTACGAATAACAGACCGTTGCTATGGAGACTTTTTTGCTTTTTAGCAGAAGCATTAAAATCCTTTTTAAATTAATTAAATATTTTTTCAAATCTGATCTCTTTAGTAGGAAGTCGGACTGAAATTCTTAGTCAACTAAAAATTAGAAATTAAATAAATTAAATTTTAATCAATTTAAGCTTTTTAAGTTTCTTGGAAATAAGTCATTCAGCTTGAAAAAAAGCATTTAAAAAACCGACTAATCGACTAAAGAAATCTTAGACTAAGACCAAAACGACCAATTAATCGATCAACTAATCAACTGAGAGGAAGCAGCCTTAGTGAGTAGCTGTGTAATAAGCGGGATAATGTACAGCGAGACGGTCATTATTGCGAAATTAACCCCGACGGGATGACTAATCAACTAAAGAAATCTTAGACTAAGACCAAAACGACCGATTAATCAATCAACTAATCAACTAAGACGGGGCAGCCACCTCTTCGTTGATTAGTTGATTGATTAATCGGTCGTTTTCGTGCTGAGCAACTTATTTTACTGAAGAAACTTCTGAGCACATCTCTGCTAAACTCCAGATTTAAAGTGGTGCTTTTGTGTGATTCTCTGTGGAGAAACTCAGTTTAACAGATCTGTTGATTAAATCAACTAATCGATTAGTCGACAGTGTTAGTCGACTAAGGATTTCTTCAGTCGAGGACCGCCCTACTGGATTTCCTGCACATTTTTATGCATATGTAGGTGGCGCTACGACATCGTGAATTTAACAGGCGCCAACTGCGTCATGATGAATGTGACTCCCTTTAAATTATTCACAATTCATCCTTGTACAAAGGCAGAACAGGATTCAGGATATTCTCCAACAATCAGCATGATGTTTAGCTATTTAGTCTATTTATTTCCCAAACGATACTGTGGTGTATGATCAGTAGCTCATTTTGGATCTACAGGATGTCGCTGTGCACCTGGCATCTCTACTTCTGCTGTTGTTGCACTACATTTAGCATTAACTATTATCCCTGTTATATAGTTATACTTCCATACAATAAATCTGGAGCATTGTACATCCTTGGCAGAGGTAGTCGCTCTTTAGTTTAACAACCTAGCATGTTCTCAGAAAGCATAAAACTCACTTCCCTGTGATTATTTTATTGCCTCTACAGTGAAAAGACAGCGTGACGCCCTCGAGACCGATCACCTGATGTGGGGGGAGGCTCATCGGAGTGATGGCTGACACCTGAGTTGCTGTGACTGCTCATCAGTATCTATACAGTATGGGTGACTGAGCAGTCTCTCTCCTCTCTGAGTTACTTGGTTTGGTTGGTTTATCGTTGTTTTCTTACTCCTCTACATGTTCACACATCCACACACTTCATTTAGCTTCTTTAAATCAATTAATTGTACTTTAAAGAGCTCATCCGGGAGGCCAACCTGTTGGGTGAGTTTAGATCCAGCCTTAGTGTGACGAAGGAGGCTTGACTATTAGGTTATGTTTGACCAGTCTGGTTTGTGACCCTTGTGGTTTGATAATGCTAAACTGAGTTCACTCTTCAGGAGTACAGACCTTCAGTATTTAGCATCGTGACTTTGAGTTTGTTGTTCTGTTCTGACTGGTTTCTGTTGTGGAGTTTGTTTTGGTGGATGTTGGAAGGGAGCAGCGTTTGTCCCCCAATTCTTTTAGTCTGCAAATGTGTTTAGCGTTCTGGGTGAGTATAGCTGCTTTAGCTTGGAGGAGCCTTGTAGGCTGAAGTGGATTATCTCAACAGTTTGTTGTTTTCACTCAGTGTGGCGGAGAACGTGGGTGAGGACGACGTCTTGGGAGCATTTCCCTGGTTTCTGGAGGGTCGCCAGCTTCTGGCTGCCTCTCGGTTCCAGTGGATCAGGGTCCAGACTAGTTACTGTAGCTTTTAACAAGTTGGATAGGGATCAGGCTCTGTGGTGGCCGTCTTTGATTTCACCATGTTCCAGTATGTTCTTGTTTTTGTGGGTTTCTAACCCGGCACAGTGACTCAAACTGTTAAATAAATCAGTGCCCTTTGTCTGGTCTGATGTGTTAACTTGTTTTGAGCCTTGCACACCTCAAGATGCTTACAGTAGGCTCATGGTAGTTTGGTTTGGTGGCGGAGGAACTAGATAAGACGACTAGAAGACTGGTAAGATTTTGGCATTGATGCATGTGGAAGTAGTGAGCATACGACCGGATAATGAGACTTGGATTATTCTATACGAGTTGTGTGAGAGTTTGTAAATGTATAATTTGATATAGTTTTGCTGTTGTTAAACGCGACCCTCATTTACGAGGCGAGGTGTGACGCTCCTCTCACTGTCTCAGCTGGCTGACATGGAAGGGTCATTAGCTTGAGGACACTCATGTCTGTGGTGTTATGTTTCTTCAGGGTAAAGGCCAAAGCAGCCAAAGTTTATGCTTACGTCAAATCTCTGTTGAACTCCTGGACTGGGTTGTAAAACACCTCATTAGCGTTGGGAAACAAGATGGCCGCCTTGCCCTCCTTGACCACCGTCTCCCCCGGTAACAGTCCAGCAGAAAGCGTCTTCTCTTTGTCGTCGGCTGCCGTCTCCGTGGCCGTCACGCTCAGATCTTCTGCTGGAGGTTCAGCAGGTTTGCTGGTGGGAACATCGGCAGCAGGTTTTAGGGGCTCCATGGATCTCAGTCCTCTGCTGGCAGCAGCAGCAGTACTGATGAAGCTCCAACCAAACGTCTGTGTGAATGAATGAATGCAGGAAGGATGCAGATGATGGGAGACGATGAGGGGGAACAGCCGAGCTGTCCTCACCAGCATCAAGGTACAACACCTGGAGAAACACGAAGGACACGTCTGAATGTTTTGAGTTCAACTAAAACGCCTCCAGCTGTGTGCAGATTAAATATAAAGCCTGTTGACTCTGGATTTCTGAATACTAGCACCACACTTTGTTTTTCATTAAACACAACACAAACATTTTTATATTACTTATTATATTTACTCAGCTTGATATTTTACAGTTAAAAAATGAACGTGTCACTACTTGTGGACAAACAGTGTTATGGAGCACTGCTTCTGAGTTAGCTCAAACATACATTTGGCATTTTTGCGCTGCAATTTCTTGAGGTTAAGCCAACATATACAGCAATATACTGAAATCTGACAATAATATCGCCCCTGTTTAAATAAATGTAGATTGGGATGTGTCTAATGTACGTCTGTATCAACCTATAACATCACCCTTTGATATAACCTTACTATGTGGACCCCAGGAAGAAGAGCTGCTGCTCTGCAAAAGCTAATACTGTGACTAAAGTGTCTGAATGAAAACGAACCTTCAGCTTCTATTGGGCTGCAGTTTGCCATGTAATGATTTAAGCATACTGTTTTATGCTAAATGCAGTACCTGTGAGGGTTTCTGGACAATATCTGTCATTGTTTTGTGTTGTTAATTGATCTCCAGTAATAAATATATACATACATTTACATAAAGCAGCATATTTAACCACTCCCATGTTGATACGAGGATTAAACACTTGACTAATCTCCCTTTAAGGTGCATTTTGAACAGAGAAATGTTAGATTAATAATGATTAACTGGATAATCATGCAATTAAATATTTTAGAGCCCAGACAGCCCTAGAAAAAAATACAGTGAAATCTCCCTTTTTGCATTTCCCCAAATAAAATAAAGGGATTAAAGGAGACTGATCTGAACCTTTAGGTAGTTTCGTTAACATGTCAATACAGTGGAGTTAAAGCCTTTACTACTGTGACTAAAGCTGCTGAATGAAAACAAACAAACCTTCAGCTACTAAACAGGACAGAAACAATGCTAAAAAGCATACAAAACAGGATAAAAACATGATTGGATTAAGATAAAAACACACCTTTGTTGAAAGAAACTCCAAAATGATGATGCATATCTTAAAATCCAGGTGTTTTAAAGGGAAATGAATGATTAATGACACATTTCAATGATTTATTCTACTTATTTACTTAAGAAAAACACTTATGAGCATTTTAGAAACTGTGCTTTGAAGAAAAAGAAAAGAAAAACAAACCTTCAGCTACTAAACAAGACAGACATGATGCTAAGTATTAGCTTGTTTACCAGCTATAACAACCCTTTAAACACATTTACCTGTGAGGTCTCCCTGCAGGCTGACACCAGGCTCCTAGTGTGAGTCAGAGGTGTTAGTATAAAGGTGCTGGAGCAGGTAGATGTCAGGTAAACGTCAGGTAAAGAGTCTCCTCGCTGCTTCAGAGCCTCTAAAGGATAATATCACGTTAGCACATGGAGGCAGCCATGTCTACGGAAGCCCGCGCGGCTCAGTAACGAAACGCGAAGCGGTAATGTCAGTGTAATGTAAGGACAAGAGAGAGAGAGAGAGAGAGAGAGAGAGAGGGAGAGAGAGGGTCGATCAGTCAGCCTGCTGCTCACACACTCTGACTGGCCTACTTTCTCCTGCAGTGCACATGTGAGCAGACTGGAAAACACACATCAGGCCTCTTGCTTTCATGAATAATCTAATTTAATCTCACCGTGCCCTGAAGTTTGGTGATGCATTGTGATGAAAAAGGCTAAACATAGCCTATGGATTAACCAAAATATCCCAGAGGCATGATGGGGATGGGAGGATAAAAACTGCCTCAGAGAGAAAATAAGGTCAGTGCAGGTCAGTGTCAGTGCTGAGCAGCTCAGGCTTTATATTAGAATAATATGTGGGAATAAGTCAAGTGAATTCAGCTGACATGAGAGTGATGCACTTTAATAATAAGGACTATAAATAAAATGCATTGTGTTGCTTAGGCCTGCAGTTTGCATAGAAAAATGGGAAGCTTGATGAATTCTTTAACGTGCAAAATGAACATTTATATATTGTTTCTTGTCATTCTTGCTTTAGGTTAATCATCAAACAGGAGATATGTTTTATTATCACTGCAGTGAACAAGGTTGGATTAAAGTAGGAAGCTGCATGTGACCTCAGATCTGCAGGGCTCTGAAAGGTGCAGGTTTACTGTGTGTTTACTCGTAGTAGTACTAGTACCATATGCACAATACCAACACATAATGTATTGCCTGCTCTTGAGGCCAGTCAATGAGTCAAAATCCAAGTTTTTCCCAGTAAAATCGTCATTATTTCTGGTTTTGTGCTTATATGTTGCATATTCAATTCAATTCAATTCAAACTTTATTGCAGACTCAAGGTCCAGATAAAAAAAAGAACAATACATTACATATAATACATTACAATACATACAAATGTGAGAATAAGTCAAGTGAATTCAGCTGACATGAGAGTGATGCACTTTAATAATGACTATAAATAAAATGCATTGTGTTGCTTAGGCCCGCAGTTTGCATAAACAAAATGGGATGCTTGATGATTTCTTTAATGTGCAAAAGGAACATTTATATATCTTATTGTCATTCTGTTGTTGTTTTTTGCTTTAGGTTAATCATCAAACAGGAGATATGTTTTATTATCACTGCAGTAAACAAGGTTGGATTAAAGTAGGAAGCTGCATGTGACCTCAGATCTGCAGGGCTCTGAAAGGTGCAGGTTTACTGTGTGTTTACTAGTTTGTCAAATGAAAATGTGTTAGAGAATATTTACCATAAGCACAATATCAGCTGACGTAATGTATTACCTGCTCTTGAGGCCCTGTCTGGAAGAGAGCCAATAAGTCAAAATCACAGTTTTAAAGGTCCCATATTGTAAAAAGTGAGATTTTATAATACAAAGCAGGTTGAAGTGCTATATAAATACTGTGAAAGTATCAAAATGCTCAATCCATGGAGAAATACACACAGCCCGTATTCAGAAACTGTGCCTTTGAAACGAGCCGTCAGGATTTCTGTCCATTTGTGATGTCACAAATCTACGATATACTCAAGGTCCAGATAAAAAAAAATAACAATACATTACATATAATACATTACAATACATTACAAGAAGCACTATAAAAAGTCATGATTAAAAAATATAAATATATCATACATTAATGGCTTACATATAAAGAACTACACCAATGCCTCCACAGCTGTGATTGGTGCTTATGTTAGACAATCCATCCATCCATCTTCAACTGCTTATCCAGGATCAGGTCGCGGGTTAGACAACCGAATATTATTAAATTAATATATTTAATCAAATTACCACACAACACACCCGGGGCCAGGTAGTATTACAGCTTGAGAAAATTGTGCACAGTGCACAGGGAACGGGAGGTTAACATGATCGTAACACCAGTGGTGTAAAGTAATTAAGTAGAATTTACTCATGTATAGTACTTAAGTACAATGTGTGCTTTACTTGAATATTTTCCTTTTATGCAACTTTATAATTATATTCCACCGCATTAAAGATGCAAATATAGTTTATGCTCAACTACCGTGCATTTATATAGTTACTAACTTGCAGATTCATATTTTACAGTATTTTACATTATTAATATTATTGTTACCCGATTGTTACAGATTAAACTACCCAAAAGTATGTAAAATAATGTACCTTGATCTGCTACAGCCAATCTTGCCTCTATAATGAGTACTTTTACGTTTGGTATTTCAACATTTTGCTGGTTAATAATTATGTACTTCTACTTAACATCAAGAACTACAATTAACAACCTAGAATAGATATATAATATAATAATAAACTTTATTTATATAGCACCTTTCTTAACAATGTTTAAGAAAGGTGCAATATAAATAAGTAAATATAGAATATTTAAGCCAGCAAAATAATGAAAACATAGTGTAGAGGCTTCAGAAATTCACGCTAAAAAATAAATACCTGACTTACTCTTTAGTCACACTTGATTGCGCAGAAACAGAATTCAGACAGACTCTCTGCAGATACACCAATTGGTTTGCTGACGAGGGTAACAGGCATCCACCTCCTATCTATTTATTTTATTTATTTTATTTATTTTATCATTTATTATTTTTTGGAATATTATATATTTTATTTAATTATTACTTTTTTTCTGTTGGTAATATTTTATGTATTTTATCATTTATTGTTTTTTGGAATATTATATATTTTATGACAGATTGTTTATTACAAATGTATAATTATTATTCTTATACTTTGTATTATCTCTCATGTGTGCTTTGCAAGTTTAATTGTTAAAAGCACAATAAAAACAATGTTAAAAAAAATTACCTGAAAAAATAAAATATGTATAATATAAATTAATAAAATAAATACATTTAAAAAGTCTTTTGGGGATTCATGAACTCATATTTTTAAAAGCCTGAATGGCTGCAGCCCTGTTGTAATTTTTTTACAATGTGCTATTTTATTACATGTACATGATGAGAATACTTCTACTGCGTCTATGTCTGTGACAAATGCATGACCTGCACCAAAAAGCAATATACATCCAAGTGTTTCACACTTACTGTCACATCATGCACCATCACGCTGTTTTATTTAGTAGTTTGCACCCATTTCCCTATAAAATAAAATAGGACATGCATGATGACTGCGGGTGAGAAACAAAAAGAAGCAATGTGCCTCCTCTCTATCTCTACTGTATGTACCTGTATGTGTGCACAGCAGCCTGAACATCTGGATGGGGGCGCTGTGACAATAAATGCCCAGAGAGCGTGGCGCTATACATCTGACACAGGAGAATTATAGAGTTAATAGTATTTGGCATGACAGGGAGAGAGAGGAGAGAGAGCTGGGAGTGCAGAGCTGTGTAGTGTCTGAATGCAGTCTCATCCTGTTTAGTATTCACTGAGCGCAGCGCCAAGAGGCCCCGGAGGGCTGCTCACCTGCCCGGAGTCTAGACGCACTGAAGACGCATTGAGCATCGAACAGGCGGCTCTACGGTCCGTGCAGAGTCACCACCTCCACCACCTCCACCACCCAAGGGAGAGGACAGCCCGGTGAGTAGAGAGAGAGAGAGAGAGAGAGAGAGAGAGAGAGAGAGAGAGTGGGTGGACTGGTGGATGGTGGGTGGGGCTCAGACAGTCAGGTCGGCTGGGGACGCTGCCTGTCTACCTGCTGCAGCCTGCAGCATGTAATCTATTACTCTCCTCAAATGTAATCTAATTACTTACATTACATTGGATAGACATAAAAAAATACTACTTATAGTTTCTTTTAGGGTGCATTCAAAATAAAATAATATGCACTAATATAACATTTAAATTAAAAAAGACAAAAAATAACTAAAAAGTATTTATATACATGGCGTTTGACTGATTTTTATGCAGCTCTCCAAATGTATTTACACAGAATATAAACAGCAAAATAAAAAATAAAAATGTCTAATATACAAGTCAGTTAAAGGGACTGTTTGTAACTTTCAGAAATGCTTGTTAACAGCGACACCTGTGGCCGTTAAGTCAACTAAAGTCAGCGTCGGGCTCGTGCTTGCTCGCTCTTGCTCGCTCTACATAGACATGAACGAGCATCGATCAAAACAGTGAGGCGACACACGTCAGCTAAAAGCACAACATCACCCTATATTTCAGCTGCTTGGCAGTAATGTTAGCTGACCAGACCAAGGTCTCTCCATGAATCAATGCTGATACTAGTGTTGGAGAGAACGTTATCGTCTCCCGACTGTGCCCGCAAGTAGACACCGGCACCCGGTCGGAGACAATAACGTTTCTCTCTGCGGAGCCCCGTCACTTCACGAGACAGGGGAAACCTCTGTTGGTCTGGAGGAGCTGCAGCAGTTATTCCTGCACAAACGTCCGCTGTACATTCATTAGATATTCTCAGAGCTAAACGAACTCTTCTGCAGTGTGGAGTGTGCGCGCATGCACGTCTAGAGGTTTAGCGAGAACGCGCACGGTGTGTGAGTGAAGACAAGCAGGCACAGGAGAAGAAACTCCGGTCCTGGAGACCAAAACTACAGTCTCCCCCGCGTACTACGACCGCCGCCAACACTGTTTTGCAGGATGGGCTTCACTAGATACAACCAAGAGGTTTTGGTGCTGCCGTGTAGTTTGTGTTGGAGTCTTGTCTGAACAGCGTAGCCACAAGCGAGCGCTCATGGGACACCGACCTGGTAGATTTATATGCTTAAAAAGTTACAAACAGTCCCTTTAAATCATATTGTCTCCATTTCTACCCACTGCAGCTTTAATGTCTGGAATAGATTATAATAATGTAGCCTATATTGATGTGAAGCAAACCCAGTTTGCCCACCTAATTACTCATTATCTTAATTACAGTAAGGTGCAGTGTTAATTCATTGCAGCCCTGGCAAATGTAGTGAAACGATCAGATCAGATCAGAAATTTGCGGTATTCAGCAGCAAAGGGGATATAGTGCAGAAAACAAGATGCATCAACTAACACATTAAAAAAAAAAGGGCTAAACAAAGTGTAACAAAATATGAACCATTTAAAGGTACTATTATGTAACATTTTACATGTTTTAATCACTTTATATTGCCAATGTGTGAACAGATGGTAACGTAACTTAAAAACTGAGACCTTCCTCGACTTTCTCGGATGCCTCTAACAGCCTGTGTGTGGACTGATTTCTATGTAAAGGACTTGGGACTGCTTTGCCGGGACAATCCAAAGAAGCCATTGGTTGCTTTAGCTAATAAAGTAATTTGCAAACTATAAGCTAGTTAGTATCCTGGAGCAAATGGTCCAAAGAAAATGTAGAAACATTTCAGAACATTATGTAAGGGTTGTACTCTAAACGGTCAGATCGTTGTGTGTGGAACGCTGGACACTTTCCACACTCAACTGTCGCCATCTTGGCTGCGTAGCAGAAGGGGCGGGACCACGACCGCTATTCAAACAGACGTAGATAACAGAATAAAACAATACAATACGTAAACATAACGGTGCATTTTCAGCCAACAGGAGGACACATCGTAGGCGACGACGTTGGAAATGTAATTTCCACTCTGCTTTCATTTTTTTCTTCAACAAAGCAGGCAGATATTTTGGCGGTAGTTGACGGGTAAAACCTGAAGGAGGCAGCAGCAACACAAAGGATGCCAGCTGCCATAAAACCCCGAAAAAGAAGAAAATATTTTGGCGGGTAGTGAGTCGCGGTGGAATGTTGCGACCGTCATTTCCGGTCAGTGCGCCGCACAATATTTGATTTGAGACGACCCTACCCCGCTGAAATTTACGCACTACTCAAGTTAGTGCAGAGTGCACACAGTGCACTATATTGATGTGCACTTCAGGAAGTACGTGGATTGGAACACACTCCGGGTGTCATTAATAACAAGGATTTTCTGAAAGTTACATACAGTACCTTTAAATAGAAAGAAGTATAAAAAAAAAAAGTAGGAGCAGTATATACAGTATTGACAATAAACAGACTATTAACAAAACTGCACAAGTGGGAAATTATATTGCAGGTTTGCCCACCCCCCTCCTCCATCTGTCTGTCTACCTGTCTGTCTAGCCGATCGGTAGCTCTGCGCTCTGTCTGCACCCCTGGGAGCAGAAGCCCACCCCGCTCTGCTCTGCTCTCCTCCTCGATGAGCTCTGCGCTCTCCTCCTCGCACTGCAATGTGTGAGTGCGTGCGTGTACAGCATGTATGTGTATTAAACGAGCTGTGTGTGTGTGTGTGTGTGTGTGTGTGCATGCTCTCCCCGGCTGCTGGTTCACAGCTTTTACAGTCACAATGAATGGCTGCTGGCTGTGAGCGAGGCGAGGCGGAGAGACACGTTAAACAGAGCCGCTGCTGATACTCTGCTGCTGGATGAACCTCCATTCAATCACTCTCACAGCGGAACTAACAGCAGCCGAGGGGGTGAGTTTGTTGTGAAGGCACGGCGGCGGGTCAACGAGGACAACGGCTCGGGCTCGAGACGCGGTCAGTTGGTCGCGTGTGTTTTTAAATTCAGTATAAATAGTAGAGAGGTTTTGTGTGCGGCTGTGTGTGTGGAAGAGCGGGTTGAGATAGTGTTATTTGATTGTTTTATTTGTGATGGAGATGGGGTGTTAAAGTTGTGTTAGCTGTGGGGGATGGGCTCCAGGGGACAAACCAAACTTTAACCACTTCACCGGCTTCACTCTGTCCTCGCTGCGGGCTGTCCCCCTCTCTCCCTCGGCGAGACTTCTTCTTCAATGCCCCCCTCCCCTCCGCTCTTCTCCGCTCTCATCTCTCCGCTCTTCCCGCATTCCTCAACTTTTTCTACTTTTATCATTTAAAAAATGTCCTGTCGGTAAACGGGTTAACATTTTTTTTTTAACAGCCACCTCTCCCCTCCTCTACTCCTCTCCCCTCCTTTCCTCCTCCTCCTCCTCTCTCCTCTCTCGCCATGCCGGATCCATCCGTCCGTCTCGCCCAGCGCATTTTGTGTCCCGGGATGACCTGTTGATGTCGGGTAAAGATGGAGTATCACCTCCCTCCGCTGCTGCTGCTGTAGAGCCCAACGGTTCACCAACGGCTCCCTAACGGCTCAACGGTTTAAAATAAAAAACCCAAATACATGTTAAAATCGGCCAAGTGGAACGTGTTTTAATCGATTTTATATGGTGGAGATTTAATAATTTAATAAATAACATATTCATTGTGATTAAATATCATTTAAGCGACATTTTTTGGAGGTAGGGGACCGTGTGTGTCCCGTCGCCCCAACGGTTCACCAACGGCTCCTCAACGGTCGCCTCAACGGTTTAAAATAAATCCCTAAATAAATGTTAAAATCGGCCAAGTTGAACGTCTTTTAATCGTTTTTTTTATGGTGTAGATTTAATAAATAATATATTCGCTGTGATTATTTATCATTCGCTGTGATTATAAATCATTTAAGCGACATTTTTTTTGGAGGGGGACCGTGTGTGTCCCGTGTATCGGTGCGCTGCGGTTCGGCCCGGCCGGAGGAGGAGGAGGAGAACTCGGTCTAAAAAAAAATCAAACGGCGCTGGCACGGAGCGGAGGAGAAAGAGAGAGAGACACAGAGAGAGGGAGAGGGAGAGCGCTAAACTGCTAAATATTTCATCCCCCCTTCGACTATTTTCGTGTCCCCGGTTCCTCCGTCAGTAAACGTGGTGGCGGTGGAGATAGGAGCTCTTTTTGTCCCTCCCTCCCTCCCGCTAACTCCCTCCCTCCCTCCCGCTGCTCACACACACA
>CAKAOI010048937.1:23658-46779 GCA_916701655.1 Sebastiscus albofasciatus | reverse complement strand
TCACAACAATTTTGAATCAAGTCTGGATTCAAACTTTACATCCCAGGACCGTCTGGCTGTGAGGTGACAGAGCTAAACATGAACCAACATGACAGCCTTGTTCTGAAGTTTCATCTGCACCAAAATCAATACAACAAGAAATTAAATGAGGAAAGAGAGATAACTGGTTGTTCTGTGTATTCAACCGTAAGGTAAAACGTGTCGGGCGCTCTTGGAAAACGGGGGGGAAAAAACAGGGATAGATAAGAAAGCAATCCAGGCACTCCGAAATACTAAAACAAGTGGCAACGAGGAATGAAATATATTAAAAAGCCTTTATTGTAGAGGATAAATTATTGAAAAAAAGCCAACATGTTTTGACCACTGTATGTCTTCATCAGGGCTTGAAACAAACAGACAAAGCGGATGACCAATGGGAGGCAATCACATGATCACCATAGTATTACAAAATATCATAACACAGAAACAAGTAATTTATGTCCATCATCAATGACACTACTCCTACTTTTCAATGGAGGCTGCAAAACAAACATGGGAGCCTTTACAGAGAGGAGAAATATATATATAAATATTTCGTATTCACAGAAAATGGCCATGCCAGTTTTTCCTTGCCAAAATTTAGCACACGTTTGGAACGTTAATTATCCTCCTTTGCGTCAAGCTGGTATGACAAGGTTGGTACCACTAGATTCCTTACTCACTAAATTTTTTTTATTAAATAATAAATTGTGCACCAGCAACTTGGTAAGAAATCATCAAAATTAACAGGAATTACTATTATTATTATTATCATTAATAGATTGGCCCCATTGTCACCAATACCCGATCCAGCTATTTAAGTCAGTATCGGTTCGATATCCGTCCGATCCGGCATCAGTATCGGTGCATCCCTACTTTAAACAGATCTATCTTTACTGGATAGGTCTGTAGAGATATTGTCTGGAACTGGAGCTCATGTTGATGACTAAATGCATTAAGAAACAACAAATAGCTGCAGTCCTGGTTGTGAATAGATATGCTCTATGCTGTCAGCTCCCAGCAGTTTGACAGATGAATAGATCCACATTTGTGTCTTGACTAAATTAATTTGAGCATTTCTAAGTTTGTCTTTACACCGGAAACATCTGTCTGGATTGATGAAAGTGTAACGTCACAGTTATCTGTACTTTTAATCTGGATGGGTCACTAGTGCTTTTGTTTGCGAGGTGAAGGACAAGAAATTCACTCGCATCTCCGTAGTTAAACCAGCCGCTGGAGACGGACACAGGCAGAGCAGACGTAGTAACACCGCTCATGGAGCAATGTCTGGAAAATGATTTAAATGGTTGAATGGTTAAATGAGCTGGTTTGACCATGGAGATGGGAGAGACGGCTAGCTTGGTCGTAGTCGTTGGTGGCACGGGTGTTCAGTTTCAGTGTAGTCCGCTCTCGTCAGGGACGGCGGCACGTCTAATTAAATTGCACAAATCCACAATCCTCTGCTCTGGGTTTTGTTTCTGAGACGGTGCTGTAGAAACACAGTCCAGGGTCGTCTTCTCTTCGGTTTGTGCATCAAATTGAACAACAACTAACAGTGTTGTAAAAGCTGAGCTGTCGTTGGCGGACAGTGGAGGGCAGCTTTGTTTTGCCCTCCAGGTGGGCGTTCCCACGGGGCCGTGACATCACATGAAAACTATGAATAGATAAGATATATTTTAATAAAATACAGTTGTACTGACAGAATACAGTAGAGCACAGAAGCTGTTTCCATGCTGCGAGGCAGAAAAGCGCTCGCGTCTGTCTGTCTATTCACATGTGGAGCTCAGAGACCCGCAAATCTCAGCGGTCCTTAATGTGGCCCAGGACTCATTCACTACACACTGCTAAAAGAATGTGTCCATATGTGGCCCAGACCACCTCTGAATGTGGTTTGAAAGATCAGATCTCAATGCGTCCTCAATGCGTCTTGAGTGCGTTCACACCTGTACTTAGAGCTGTCCACTTGAGATCGGATCACTGAGGGTGCATGTTAATACCGGGTCTGAACAGGGCCTTACAAGTAGTGTTTTAACATCATGTTTCCACTTTTAGAGTCACTGTAGATACTACCTGTAGTTACTCGCTAGGTCAAATTCTTATTGCAGTTGCACTATGTAATATATATATTACTGTATGTGTGTTTGTGTGTGTGTGTAGCTTGCTGCTCCAGCAGAGTGTTGAGCTGCTACGGAGAGCTGTGTGTTGTCCAGGGTTCCTCCATACCGCTGTCCTCTGCTACATCGGTCTACTGCAGCTGTTCCTGGAAGGACACACACTCACACCAGCCACTGAACCCTCTGACAGTCAGGTGACTGAGCCTCATATCAGATGATGGTTTATATCAAGGTGATGACAAGGTGATTCAAACCCGTGACACTGCTCTGAAGTCAAATCTATGAATTATATTGTCAGATGGAGCCTTTCCAGATCCTGAGCCACACCAAGCAGTTTCTTTTGAGAGCGATCTCGCAGACGTCTCCAACTGCTCTGTCCGCCAGCCAACTCAGACAGGTAAAACACACACACAGGCCCAATTCCAACCTGCCCCTTAAACCCCCTCTCTATCCACTTCCACTCTGTTCACATGGAGGGTCCGCCATATTAAGGGCCATCCCAAACCAGTTAGTAGAGAGTGGAAGTGGGTTATAAAACCCTCCAACAGCGAGCTGCATTGATGCCGACTTAACCAGCTGTCCTTACTGACGACATGCAACGCCGTTTAGTGTTCGTCATGGAACACGATCTAATGTCAGTTCCTGTGACTACCGGTACAAACATTTACTGTAAACTGCTCAAACTAAGACAGACTTTTAATTAATTCTACTTTATTGTCATACAGATGTTATCAATTTAAAGTAAATAGATTGCATTTAGGATCAAATGTGTAGTCTAGAAAACAGTAGACATGTCAATAATTTAGTGCAATAATTCAGCTGTCCAATAATCTGGTTTACTCCGGCATTAACACTGTTTATTTATACAGAACATTTAAACTAATATTCACATTTATTTATACTATTCTTGCATTTTTATAATTTGCATAGATCCTATTTTTCATCATTATTAATTGCACTGTTACACATATTTCTTATTTTTGATTTCTCTCTCTCTCTATATATATATACCTATATAGACGTATACTATATATATTTAGAGAGAAAGAGTGAGTAAGAGATAGATAGAGACAAAGATAGAGATATAGAATTTATATATAGCGGGAGCAAAACGTAACTCAATTTCCCCCAGTAGATCAATAAAGTATTTCTGATTCTGATATTTATTTCCTGGCCGGAGAGAGGGAAGTTCGTTCCAAAGTGGCTGCTGCATTTATACCCTCTACCTTAAAGAAGGAGCCTCATTGAGCTGTGAGTGTGATTACAAACGGAGTGGGAGGGTGGAGGGGCCGTATTGGAATTGGGCCATACTGTACACATAGTACACATCTGTACTATGCCTCTTTGTAAGATCTTCTATTGACAACATTCACTTATCTCTCTTCCACTGCTCCGTCTCATCTTCGTCACTCCTTCCCGTCCGGTCTCTCTGATGGTGGGTGGTTTCCTGGTCCAGCTGGAGGCCCAGTGTGCAGACCTGGACTCAGAGGTGGCAGCAGCTCTCTCTGGACACTTGGACCATCGCAGCCTCAGCCCAGAGATGGACTTCCTCTGAAACGCTGCTGAATGACAGTCTGGAAGAGAAACTGTCCGACTATCCAACCCAACCCAACTCTACATCTAACAGAAACACTGTTCAGATTTTACCAGTAAAGTCTATACTAAATACTCTCAGCTTTGTAAAAAAAACATTTTATTTATGTTGTTTTAAACATAATGCACACAGGACTTTATCATACACGTGGACATCTGAAGCCCTTTTCACTGTTTACAATACAGATATAAACTCTTAAAGAGTACTTAGCATTGTAATAACTTAATAAAAATCAGTGACATAATAAAAACTGAACTGAATCATCAACAAGTGCTTCACATATATTTAGGTAACAAGAATATTGCATTATTAGGACTTACAACTGCACATTCTTTTATATGTGGCATCTACTGTGTACTTCAGCTATCAAATTAAACTCTCTGTATAGAGCCACATAGTCCACAGGCAGCGTAAAACCATCTTTACATCAGATCTGTAACAGAGGCACCGGAAGTGGTTGTCGTCTTTTCAAGTTATAATCCTTCAGATTTTCATGAAATCAAACCAGTTGATGATACTATTTATGATCGCCATTTTTTCACTCTATAATTATCTCTTTATACAATGTTATGTTTATTGTTAGTGGCTGAGTCCGCCATTCCCACGCTGAGTTCAAATTGCCTACCTGGTACCTAAAAAAGTGGGATTGACTATGCAGCATGTAATCCAGCGTTACTATTTGTAATTTGATCTCATTGATGTTTACTGTTAAACTGTATTAAATTACTGCTAATACCAACATGAAGTCTCTGTTCAGTTCACACGGAACAAATCGTCTCACCTGTTGACCCAGAAACTTGGATCCTAAGATTCTTAATGCCTTCACTCCAGAGCGTCAGGTTGCACTGCAGCGTTTGACAAAGTTACAAGTGAAGGAAAGCCTGTTGCTAAAACCTAAACTTGTGGTACGCTTGGTCAGAAGATGTCCTGACAATAAAATGAGAACTTAAGATTGGAATGAAAAGTGATGCTTGAACTGTAAAGAGCTGTCCATAAGATAGTAATTATCAGCAGATTGGTCAATATCTACTACAATGAAACTTTATGTTGAAGAAAACAGTTTGACTTTGTTTTTAAGACACACAAGCTGATTTCAAATTGCTATACTTGTAGAGAACTGAGATAAACATCTGTATTGCCATACAGCAGGTCCCATCCCGGCCCATGACCTGAATGTGAAAACATGGAAACTACAGTACAGGTTGTCAGAACTGGGAAACTCCCATAGTTTATGTACCCGTGCAGCAGACCTGGACCCCCTGCCGTCATCTGTCCTGGTCTTGCTGAACCACCTCCCCGGTCAGAGTGATGGTGTGCAGGTCAGAGTACGGTGGTGGCTGCTGCTGCTGCTGCTGCTCCTGGCTGCTGCCTCTCTGGACTTTGGCCTGAATCAGCGGGTGGACCATGGACATGTGGACGTTCAGGTTGTGGGCCTTCTCGAAACGCTTCCCGCACATCAGGCACGCAAACTCCAGGTCAGCCTCCGCCTTGTGTTTGGTCATGTGGTATTTCAGTGACGCACGCTGGCGACATTGGAAGCCACACACCTCACATCTGAAGGGACAAAAAACCCAATAAGATTTAGAGACAGGATCATAATTCTGCTTCATTTATCAACTACTTTAACCCTCTGAGACTCGCGATCCCGACCGACTTTACTGTCTTTCGGAGGCTGTAGCAGGTTCAGTTTTAAACATACAGATATCAGATGAAACTAGAAAGGAATCCATTGGTACCAACCAGGAAGGAGGCTCAATAACACTCCAAAGTTGGGCTGGCAAGGAAAAACTGGCATGGTCATTTTCAAAAGGGTCCGCTCACCTCAAGATACGTGACTGAAAATGGGTTCTATGGGTACCCACGAGTCTCCCCTTTACAGACATGCCCACTTTATGATAATCACATGCAGTTTATTGAATGCAGTATAAATGTGTTATTGTCTCCTATTCTAAAATGGTGTATTTGAATATTTCTGCATACTGGGGTCCCTAAACACTCTTGAATTACATACATTGTGTATCACTGTAAAGCTGAGACTCTTGTGGATCCAATGAGCCCAACTGTATTTATGTGTGATGATGTTAGTCCCCATAGGAGCCATTTCATTGAACTCACTGTATAAAATGACCTGTGGTGACCTCTAGGATAATCACAGCCTCATGAAACTTTACAGACACAAACTAGAGACCTAGAGCATTCAGAGGATGGATGGCTTTCCTAACTAGATTGACAATAAGGGGATTTCCGAGCAGTTTACACAACAGAAGTGCTCGCCATCCAGTCGCCGAAAAATGCAATTCTTGCAGAAATCCAAATCCAAATGTCAAAAGTTTTTGATCCCAAATCACAGCATGGCTTTTTCTATGGTGTTCCTAAAGGATTTGGTGTCTTAATGTGGTATTTTGGAGGGATTATTGATCATTTTTTATGTGGTGAAGTGGTGAAAGATGGTTAAATTTAGCACCAAATCTGTGTAACAAATGGTATCAACCCAAAAATTGCTGCAACGACTTATAAGTGAGCATGGGAATGGTCATCATAATGTTCTAAACCCTTATACGCTTTTTAAATTCATTTTAAATAATTGATTAATTACTTAATTCATTCATATTTATTTCTGATTTATGACTAGAACAAATGCTGAGCTGCATCTTAAATTAATCTTCATGTTCCCAGCTTTCAGATGATGTACACCACTTCTATGTGACATCTACTGCTGACCTGCTATCTCCCCCTAAAGACACCCTGTACCCCCTAAAAAAGACAAAAACGGGTCTATTGTGGGTCTCAGAGGGTTAATAATTGTTCATGAGCTACAGAAGTTTTAAAGTGGCAAATCACATCATCAGTACTTACTGTAATGGCTTGGCCCCTGAATGTCTCATCTGGTGAACCGAAAGGTGTTTCCTCTGTTTGAAGGTTTGGCCACACTGGTCACAAATGTAGTTCCTCTCCTCTGGAAACACACAGATGACAAACTTAAGTACAAGCCAACACACACATTAAATGTTCTCTATACAGAATTCAGAGCATATCTACTGTCATAACGCGGCTCTCAAGATGGAGCAGCAGCTCCAGTTACATTGTTAGAAAAGTAAAAAAATATTACAATCGTTACTGGTTAAACTAGACTGACTAAGCCGATTGATCAACATCTTTGTGATACCAGTTATTATATATAGTTAAGGATCGGCAATGTTACGCTCAGTGAAGCCAAGTTACCCAAAGAGACTTGAGAGCCAGGCTGCGGTCAAAAAAGTATTTTTATCTCAGGAAGGTTCCTAATGGAGTGAAATGACCCGGAAGTATCTCAGTAGCAGCCGTGATAAGAGCTGTTTGAATCCTCTAAATACCGAGGAAAGGAGCTTCAATGCTTCCTTTATTATCTCCTTTAGCATAGGATACACTGGAACATCCTTTACCAAAGGAAAGGAGAAAATGACATCCCACAATTCCTTGTGGCCGCAATTTTGAAAGCAACAAACAATATTCCTATCTTGCATAATATTTCCATACAGTCATATACTAATTGGGATTCATGTTGATAAATATGAGTGGACAGTGACAACCATTTCATTTCACTTTATTTTTATTTATTTATGTCAAACAAGTAACAAATTAGTAAAAAAACAAAACAAGACTAACAAATAAAATGTGTATATATATAACAGTAAACATATAGAAAACAAATAATCAACTTAAATAGATATTACGTCCAAAAAGGAGTATGAAGAAATATACATTTAATGGTTCAACTCCTTCACCATAACTCAAACAATAACTCAACTTTTGTGGTAGCCTGTAGGTTATTCCTTTTTATTTCAATTCCAACCTTGGTAATGAAGTAATTTTATTTTTTACCGGTTGTCCATGTTAGGTCAGATAATCCTTTATTGTATGTTGATGTAAAGTGTTCCAGCACCAGAAGGACCTGTGGTATCTCTCTTTCACACACCGACACTGAAGCAGTCTGTCACTGAAAGAGCTATTTTAAGCCTGCACGGGGGGAAATAGAGTCTTTTGTAGTCCATCTTGGGAATATAGTGGTTTCATCACCCGCGTCACTGACATCCGCCGCCGTTGCATCATAATTACGGAGCCTAGTGAAGTATAGTCAGATTCTCTCAACACCACGGTTGTCTTGTCCTAAATCATTATAAATTCTCCTTCTCATCTTTCCTTGACCTCAGGACGTTTTCCACCGAGGTCAAGGACAAGTGGTTAGGAAAAGACATAATTTAGACGTAAAAGACATAATTCTTTGACTTTTCGACCGCAGCCCCAGACTAAGCTGAACTTGTCTTATGATACAGGCCCCAGGTGGGAAGAAGAGTGTAATGTAAAACACCGTCTAAAAACAAATCAAAATCTTTCTGTTGACCTCACCTGTGTGGATGAGCTTGACATGTCGCTGCAGGTAGCGGTCGATCATGAAAACCTTGTTGCAGCCAGGATGAGGGCAGGGTCGCTCTTTCACCTCCTCGTGATGCTCCTTGATGTGCTTCTAAGAGAACCGGTCATTTATACAGTCAAAGACAGGGCATACTGAACCTTTATACAGAATCTGGAGAACAAGACATGCCTCACCTGGGGGCAGATTAAAATGAATGAAACAATATTGTTCTTTTAACAAGTTATATCACATCCACATGCATCCAGAAGTAGATTAAAAAGGGATACATTTTTATATTAATATCAATAATAATATACTTATTCTAAACACAATATGGATATCATCATTTTACTGTAGAAAACAGTGAAATTAGCTCGCTATAGGCTGGACACCCAATACTAAGTACTGAAGCATTCCTAACAGTAATATACACCATCATTGATCCAATTACTTATCACTTATATATCAGTGAAATGATGTCAGAGTTTGTGAATTCTGACCTTCAAACCATCAGGAGCTTTATAGACGGCTGTACAGCCCTGATACGGACACTTGTAGATGTTGGGCAGCTCCTCTCTGAAAATAAAAACACAATAGTAGTTTGTTAATGCATCGGTAGGCTCTGCTGCTTGTTCCTGGATCGCGGCTTGAGACCGGGCCTTTGCTGTTGGAGCACCCAGACTGGTGAACTCTCTTCCTATTGACATCAGACATGCCACATCATTAGCATCTTTTAAATCCCTTCTCAAACAATACTTTATTATAGGAAAGCCTTTATGAATATTTAATATGTTGCTGTTTTTTTTCATCCCTCACTGGCCATTTTTATATATTTTTTTATTTTAATCTATTTATGTTGTATTGTATATAAGATGCTTCTCACTGAGATAATCTACACATTCACATATTACATTTAAAGGGCCAGTGTGTAGGATTTGGTGCCATCTAGCGGTGAGGTTGCAGATTGAAACCAACTGAAACTTCTCCCGTGTGCCGAGTGTGTAGGAGAACTACGGAGGCCGACACGAAAACGTGAATGTCTCTATCTAGAGCCAGTGGTTTGTCTGTTCTGGACTACTGTAGAAACATGGCGACCAGCTCCTTGAATAGGACCCGCTCCGTTTGTAGAAAAACAGCTCATTCTAAGGTAACGAAAACACAACGATCCTTATTTTCAGGTGATTATACACTAAAGAAAACATACTTATTAATATTATATTCCATTTCTGCCAATAGATCCCCCTAAGTGTGACACACTGTTCCTTTAAAGGTGCTAAATTCGGGATTGGGAGCATTTCTATTGCATCTAAAGATGGCGACGGCAGGCCATGGCTCGCAGCTAACGGTGTTAGCGGTGCTACAAAGTGCAAACAAAGGCAAAGGTGCTGACAGACATAACAGTGTTTACCTAAGGGGAACTGGAGGGTGGGTGCTACGCTTCCAAGAACGACGCCGTCGTGTTATCAGCTGTAACCGCTGTATGAGAGCAGTGTAGGACAGCTGCACTGCACTAAAAGCATGCGCGGCCGGCCGGCTATGTCAACAAAGCACGGAGGAAATGAGGAAAATCAGGGATATGCGATATCATTGTTCAATATTGCAATGACGATATGACTTGCAATAAATAAACGAATATTGAAGTGTTCGTATTAGTTCTACTTATGTTGGCCAGAACCGGATTAGAATTGAATATTTGAAATGTATCTAGGCTGAATGTTGTTTCTAGAGCAGCAACAGTAATGACAGCAAAGTCACCATATAAACTCATTAATATCTCACTGGAAAAAGTGTGACAATATATACTAACGTTACGGTCTTAAGCCTTGTGGCTCGTTTAATTCCGGGTTTTGGTAACCATCCCTAAATAAAATGATTTTTCTTAATTATCCCGTTTCAGGCTGTCTTTTGTGATGTGTTTATTGCGCATGTTCATAATGCGACGACGATGGAAATACGTTTTATCGTTCAGCACTAGCTCGGATTGCAACACGCATAGAAGAAGAGTGACTTCATTCTCTGCTCAGGTAGACATTACTCCACTATATCTTTACAGAGCAAATGGTTGTTTGCTGCTATATTAATGCTCTGAATATTGAATTTAGCACCTTTAACTTGTGCTGCATGGAGGTTGTGTATTAAAGGACAGGTAGGACTTAAGTTGTGTCAAACAGGCCTACGTACCCTTTTGGTTTGAACTTGTTCTTCCAGCCGGGTTTGGGTCCAGGTTTTTTTTTTATTTTGGGCTCCTCCAGGGCCTTCGGACTTCTTCTTCTTCTCTTGTTGGGGACGGTCACTCTGCGAGCTCTGGGAGGGGGAGAGAAAGGTAGACTGATCACATTATCTGGGTTTATGTTAGAAGTCATTTTCAGTCCATCTCTGCTGTTTTAGAAGAAACAACAACCTTTGCTGAAGAATATCTGTACCCACCTCTTGTCTGAGAACGGCTCGAACAACTCGTCGTCTGATAATCCTCCTTTTCTACTCTCCTCAAAGTCATCCTCGCAGATGAACCTAGACACGCAAACACACAGTTACAGTTCTTGTAGATATTATGGCCTTTTATCAATCGAATCACATTAAAGAGTAACTAAACCCTATTGGACCCACTTTGGCTGAGGTGTTTCTACTCTACCCTGGAAATTCAAAAAATGCCTTTACCAGTGTAGCATTACAATCACAACACAGCACAAGTCTAGGTAAACAGTGTGACTAACCTGTCAGACAGATCGCTGTCAGCAGTCCTGTCCTCCAGCTGGGCCGGAGCAGGAGACAACGCCCCCTCATGACCTGTGAAATATAATGGAGGGGAAACCATGTGAGCCAAGGATTCATACAGACACCACACAAGCCAGACGAACATTCAGATGATGCATAGTGATGAGTTCTTAACATCTGTGTCAGCAATCGCAGTAGCAAAACAGGTTATTGACATATCTCTGCTCCACTCAGCAGCAGAACAACTCTGTCCCCCCCATTCTGTCTCTGTACCTCTCATTCAGAATACAGAGGCAGAATAACGGCGCAATATTCCCTCCTTGAACATTAGGGCTGGGGCGATCCACCTACTGTATCTCCGATTTAATGCTATCACGATACTTGGGTGCCGATTCGATATGTATTGCGATTCTTAAGTATTGCGATTCGATATTACGATTTATGTTAACTTTTTTAACACTAGACCATGGGAAAAAGTTGAATCATGCCTTTCTAGGGACTTTTACTTTGGAAAATATCTAAATTAATACAGTAAGAATGTTTAATTTTCAGCATGTATGTAGTCAGAGATGTCCTGAAGTCAAATATATCAATAATTGTCAGGCATTATTATTTTTTATTTTTTTCCAGCAACCCAAAAATCAAAGAATAAAGACATTTCCCTCAGATATTAGTGGTATTTTCTTTTTAATTTATAAGGGACATGTAATGTTTTATACTTCTGGTGAATATAATCCAATCAATCTTATTTCCATATATGTATTTTGTACATAAAGTTCCCTTATTTTGAAAACCGGACATAGTCCCACGTGTATACTTCCTCTAACTTCTCCAAGGTGGTCTCTAGCTCTCCCGTCAGCTCCGTTCTCTTTATTCATCCATGGTCAGCTCCATCGGGGCCGTTTGAATGCATTTAACATAAATGTCAGTATATGGGTGCTCTACAGTTGTAGCGTCGGCCCATTTGACCACGGAGATGAGAGTGACGGCCAGCTCGACCGCACGTTACCACGATACGATAACGTTTCCTGTCCGTGACAGAGTTAGCATGCAGCTTTAGCCGTGATGTCTAGCTCTGCTTTTCCTGCAATGTGTGAAACCCAGTGTTTCCATACTTTACTGGATGTGTAGTGTTTACTACGCTGGATTTAACATGTGAGGGTGCAGGTCGTATCCATGTGGACCCTCCAACATTTTCTAATTTCTCATTTTGGCTTGCGGCGTTTTGTTTTGGTTGATGGATACGGAACGGATATGACGTCACGCTACTCAGACTACAACAATAAAAGTGGTAACTTCCTTCTACCTTCACATAGACTCAAATTAAGCAAAAATATCGATTCTGGCATTAAAAAATAGATTTGGAAATCGTAAAACAACCTGCGATACATAGGTAAAATACATAAAAAAAACTGTCCTACCCATATTGAACAAGCAGTTTGAAAGGGGCTTTTGATAACAATACAATGCTAGACCAAGAAAATCTAAAATCATCAGATCCTCAGAAGGGAGAAACAGGTAGTACTGGTTGTGTGCACATCAAACATTTAGACGCTTATCTACAGCTGATGCAGCCTCACACCTTCTGGGGATCTCATGAGCTATAAACAGTCTCACCTTCAATGTTGCTGGTCCAGTCAGCCAGCACTGAGCTCTGTACTGTGAGTGCAGGTGGACTGTGTTCAGCCAGAGCGCTTATACTTCCTGCTGGAGTCCTTCTATTCCCGCTGGGCTGCTCTTCGTCATCTTCCTCCTCCTGTTCCTCCTCCTCTGACATCACTCCATCGCCATTGCCACTCCCCAACACTCCGCTGCACAAGTCCATTGTGTACCCTGGGTCGGTGGCGGTGGTATCCATCATGTATCTGTGACCATCAACGCAACCCCAAATGGCCTTAACGGAGCCCCAGCACCGGTCCTCCCGCACCTCCTTCAGGTCGGGACAAGAGCGGCAGGCCTCTCCGTGGTGGTGAGCCCAGGACACCAGGCTGTGGAGGCACTTAGGGTCTGAAGTAAAGGACTGTGGTGCTGAAAGGATAAGGCAGAATGTCTCAACAGAGTAATGCAATCAGTTGACTTGTGTTTTATGTCATTTCTGTGAGCAAAAGCAAAAAAAGAAAAGCTTTATTTACTTGTTGAACCATGGTTTATTGAGGCCTCTGGACACTTCTTCCTGAAATAGAAACAAAAAGTTGCTTATAATTGTAGATCTTCTGTCTGACCAATTGAGAATCCTACAATAAATTCACACTTTTAAAGTCACACTTGAGTAGATTTGTTTTTTCCTGGACTCACCAGCTCTTGAGGTTCTCTTTCCCAACTGGTGGGAGGTTGACTCTCTGCAGAAACCTGACCAGGATGCTGTGGCACTTGTAGAACTTGGAGTGGCATTTCTTGCAGATAAACTCTGATAACCGGGGGTCACGGTCCAACTGGACCCCAACCAGTCGCTGGAAGTCTGTGTGGAATAAAAGGGGTGACTGGGCCGCTGAGTCGGACTCATCATCAACAATATCAATGGAATCCTGAGGCCACTTGTTGAAGGCGTGCCGCAGGCTGCGTGGAGAGAACTTCCCATGGCAGAGCCGACAGATGGCAGTTGACAGTCTACCTGCTGGGAGAAATAACAGATCAGTGTTTTTCTAAACCGTCAGTCAAGACGTAAAATTGGCAAATGGACGCTATTTCTGGTGGGTTTCCTAAGGAAAGTGAGTCAAGTAGGGGAGCTTGAGTTCAAGTAGGTTATCTTTACTTAAATGAAAAGGACATCATAGCAAACTCCATTAAAGAATCTGCAAATTAAACTTGGCTTTGTTTATGTCAAACATATATACAAAACATGGCTTAAGAGACCTTTAATTTACAGTTAACAGTTTTCAAATCAGCATACATCTGATAAAATAAGATCCAATAAGCAGCACTTTGTTAGAAAATAATCCACTTTCCACTATTTACTACCACCAACATAATTTTGGTGATAGCAGAACATTACAAGGGAACAGACAGGGAAGAAACTGTTGAAAATGTTTGCTGATAAACAGAGCAACTATGCTTAACTGCCTTTTTATTGAATGGGGTTTGGTGTGACTTTCTATCTTAACAAGACAAAAGACAATGCATTGGGGCTGGTACTGAGACACTCACCTGAAGATCTAGACTTGCTCTCTGGATGTTTTTGTGTGTCGTCAGCTGTTGTCACACTATGGTCTAAGTTTGCATTCTTGTCTTTCGTAGTGTTATCGTGGTAGAAACTGTCTGTGGGTGCAGGGACAGTCTTCCGAGGTCTCCCACTGTTTCCAGGCGGCCCCATCACCTCAGTACCACTCACTGTTGTCTGTGTCCTGCTGGTCTGTTGTGAAGTCTCAGATGACTTTGGACATCTGCTTTTCTTCTTCATAGCTCAGTCTATACTTGGGACTCTCAGCAGCCGATCCCGATGACAGAGCCCTGCTGCCTGTGCCACTGTAAAGATTTACAATGTAAGCCAAGTCCTAATTTTAGGAAAACTGTCCTAGTATAAAGAACACGCCACCATATGCATAAAATCCGAGTACAAAAAGTTGACTTTTTTATGCAATCAGAACAGTGTGATCTGTATTTGCATTTATCACAGTCCCTGTCCCGGCTACAACTAATGGTTATTTTCATCGTCTATTAATCTGTCAATTAATCGATTAGTCATTTGGTCTAAAAAAAGAAAAATGTCAGAAAATTGTGAAAAATTAAGATCAGTGTTTCCCAAAGCCCAAGACGACGTCGTCAAATGTTTTGTTGTGTCCACAACTCAAGGAAGAACTCAAAGAAACCAGAACATATTCACATTTAAGAAACTGGAATCAGATAATTTTGACTTTTTTCTTTAAAAAAAATATTCCAACAGATTAATGGATTATCGAAATATTTGGTGATTCATTTAAAAGTTGACAACTAATCGATTAATCGTTGCAGCTCTACATCCAACATTAGAAGCTTCTTTGGGAGGAACAAAGTTCTCACTGAATTAATCTTTGCAAGTAAACTATTAATTTAAAATCAATAGTGTTTTTGAGAATCAATACAGTATCACAAATCATAATATCACAATATTCCATTTTTTATCGCGATATTTTCATACACCCCTAGTCTTATCCATCTTTGTATAATAAACTATTATTAAAACAACTGATTATCTTAGAATTACTGCTTATCAGGTACATTGTCCCAAAATACTTTCTTACTTGTCTTAGAGTAACCTTGTGTGCACCGACCAACATGGTTTTTTTTTAACATGTTATTATCTTGCAATTTCCATTAGCATTTATTCATATAAAACACTATTTGCTCTGATTCAATTTTCTTTGCTGCACCACTATTTGCTGTTGGCCATATTTTCCCCACAGTGATAAAACCGTTTAAAAACACATGTATCAGCAACTTCCAGCACAGTTTGATATATTTACTGTATTGTTATTGTTGTTATTATATATATCTTGTCCTAATTGTTTGTTATCACTATTATGTAGTCATATTATTTAATTATATCAATCTTGTCTCTAGGTGGAGGCTTCAGATAAACCCAGTGGTTTTTTTGCCTCTTCCTGCATTGTATATTATTCATTTATTTTTTGTTATGCTGTATAGTCTTAAATTGTGCAAAATAAATAAACAAACAGTTTCATGAATATCCTGTAACGTTACAAAGAAAAGAAAAGGAAAAGCACAAGAGTTGCATTCAAACACCCTGCTGACCTAACTAGTAATTAATAAGATAAATAAATATATTATTTTAACATAGATGCTGTTATGTATTTGCAGTCACCCTTAATTTCCATTTCCACTTATTATCGGGAAAACCAACCGATAAAACGACTCTAACTTTGACATTAAGACACATTTCTGTACTCTCATGTTAATGTCAACAAGCTAACGTTAGCTGGTTAGCTGGTTAGCCTGGATGAACCTAGATGAGCTGCTACGTCTGCTAGCTGGTTAATATCAAGCTGTTGTGTCGTTGTGTCTGATGCAGTCCTGCAGCAGAGCCTACCGTCAGCGTGTATAACTCCTAGCACTTCAACAACATGTTGTTTTTAACATATAAAAGGTGGTTTTCAGGAGCAGGAAGATGAAGATGACAGCTGGACGCTGCTCGGCTCCCAGATGTAAACATTAGAACCCGGAAGTGTTAATGTCTTATTACAAAATAAGAGACAGCGCCACCACGTGGTCCATGTGAAAATAACCAGTGAATATGTTTAATACAACTACCACAATGCATGGTGAGATAGTATGCTATGTTTAGTCATGACAATATCTGCAGTAAAAGCTGATCATGAATTGTTCCTGACTTCATGCTTCAGTGTGTAGGGATTTATTAACAGGCTAGAGCAGGGGTCAGGGGTCAGGGGTCAGCAACCTTTACTATCAAAAGAGACATTTTAGTCAATAAATAAATAAATAATCTGTCTGGAGCCGCAAAGCATTTGAGCATTGTGATGAAGGTAACACAGCTTATAGTCTAAGTATATAGTATATAAGTCTAATGCAGTGAGGGCCAAAGTGCAAATGTATGACAGAGTATTAGGGCCACATTGAGGGAGATTTCCAGAATAAATTTATAATATTACAAGAATAAAGTCATAACTTTAAGAGAAAAAAAAGGAAATAACACATAAAATTGCTAATTTATAATATTGTGTCTTTATTGTCGTAATAGTCCGACTTTTTTTTCTTGTAAAGTTATGACTTTATTCTCGTAATATTATGACTTTATTCTCGAAATTTCAGATTTATTTTTTTTCCTCAATGTGGCCCTAATACTCCGTCTTACCTTCGTACTGTCGTACCGTCGTACCGTCGTACCATAGACCTACAACAATGATAAATAAAAATGAAAATGTAAACAAAAAACAGTTATTCATTTCCATTTTTAAAAATTCACAGGGAGCTACTGGAGAGTGGCTAAAGAGCTGCTAGTGGCTCTGGAGCCGCACATTGCAAACCCCTGGGCTAGAAGAAGCTAGCCAAGCTCACAGATTGCTGCTGACAGGTTAGAGAACCAATTGTAGATATAAAGATATTTCCCTTTATGCTCATTGTGAATCTGAAATACAATCACGTAGAAATACCTGTGAGTATAATGCAACACAATTCAACAGCACTAGTTACCTTCTAAAACAAGGCAAGAGTGAGCATGGATCACATACCCCCGCAAACTGCGTGACCCCTACTAAAGTAGGGCCAAAGGTTTTGCCCTTTTTGAAAAATGTAAAAACATTTGGGCACCCTGGGCTACTATCCCCCAAAATGCACAACTAGACCACACTGTCAACCATCATACCAAATTTAAAGTTCCTAAGTTAAATAGTTTCCGAGTTCTGTTCTGTAAACGAAAGTGTGACACGTGAATGGACGGAAGGACGGACATGCGGAGCGCTACCTCCGACTACGTTGTCGCAGGGGTATAAAAATTATACAGTTATCTGCTTCTGGTCACTGGATCACAGTCAACCCGAATCTATAACAGGTGTGAATTTCTGGGTCCGTGCATGAAGTATAATTCATCTGCAAAAGTTCATGTTGTATAATGAAAAATGTCAGTTTAGGGGTATTTTCTAATTTCATTGTCCTATTTGTGCAAATGTACGTTGATGCGTATGAGCTTGTTCTTCAATATCTGATGCTGCCTAAACACTGTTAGAGTGCTGCCTGTGTTATTGTTGCATTCAATGAAGATATGCAATGCAATTCAGCGCACCAAAGTATGAGGAGCCGTACAAGACATAATTCATTCTTGCACTCACACACATGCATTCTCCTTTCATATACATATATTTTCACTCGCACAAGAATATATGTATGTGTAAGAAGAATATATGTATGTGTGAGAAGAATATATGTGTGTGTGAGAAGAATATATGTATGTGTGAGAGAGAGTATAGTTGAAACGGATGGCAGGTCATTTATCGCGCTGTGATTGGCTGAGAAGCTTGAGGAGGGAGGGTCATGTGTAGGCCAGCATAGAAGGAGGAAGAGAGACACCAGTAGGCCTCGTGGATGTATTAGGTAGGCCTACTGCAGCCACAGTTACAAAGTCCGCTTATTATAAGTGACTTTGGGCTTGTTTTCCTGAAAAGTCGCTTACAAATATTGGTAGTTGCAGGTTTTTGTTTCTAAAGTGTAGTTGCTTATTTGGGCCCTCGTCTCTCTCCTGATGCCTCCTCTGTTAAATGGTAAATGGACTTGCATTTATAAAGCGCTTTTCTAGTCTTCCGACCACTCAAAGCTCTTTACACTACATGTCAGCATTGACACACATTCACACACACATTGATACACTGATGGCAGAGGCTGCTAAGGTGACAACTTTACCCATCAGGATCTAATCTAAATACTCATTCACACACCGATGGCTCAGCCTTCAGGAGCAATTTGGGGTTAAGTGTCTTGCTCAAGGACACATCGACATGTGACCCGCAGCCGGGGATCGAACCTTCCAATTGGTGGACAACCTGCTTTACCCTCTGAGCCACAGCCACCCTCATTTTGCAGGGCGGCTGTGGCAGGATGTCTGCTGCAGGATCCGTACACAACCCCGATACCACACACACAGACGACAGTCGCTCACTGGCGCTCAGACACGCTGCTTTATTTCCTCGTTCATTCAGTCCGTATCAAAGCGTCTGAATTTAAAGATATTAGTTACTCAGCACTATCTAAAGTTACCGCTTTTCTGCCTGTCAGTCTTTTCTGAACAGCTGTTTTTGCCCTCACATTCAAATATCACACAGCACCTCTGCTTGTTCTTCTGTTTGCAAAGTTCTTTTTTTTTTCATTATGTAAGGTGTATATTATCATCTAGTCTATTTAACCTTTAAACCATACAATATAACTGGATCAGACTGTGAGTTTACAATCATGTCTCTATGTTTGAATATATTTTTAAATCTTCAACTTTATTTTTCATCTTCAGTGTCTGCTCCTGTGTTTTGTCCCCATCAGAGGTGAATAAATGTATTGTAGATGTAATGTAGGCTATAGTCTAATACACAGTCAGATTCAACCACTTTATCATTAAGGAAATGTAAGTCTGGTAAAAGATGAATTAATGGACAACACTGAATAAAACTTTATTATATTATTGACACTTTTCCCCGCTCTGACTATTTTATTGATAAATGTGCACAGTCAGCGTATACTGTACGTACATGTGCTACAATCTCTACGTCGACTGGATTAAAATGGAGGCTCTGCCTGTTATTTACTAAAAATGTACTTTTGGGCTTGTTTCTAGACCTGGTTGTTTGTTTCTCTCATGAGATCTGGCACAACTAACTGCAGTAAACTACTGGGGTATTAAGAAATATTTTATAATCCCCTGAAACTGTCACATCCTTGTCCTCGTCCCTTGAGCGGCAGAGGTCAGGCTCATCTGCACCCAACGCTACCCACAGCACGGCGGAAAGTGAGGGGAGGGCACTTTGTATATTATATATGACATACAAATAGGGACATAAGAGCACATCTATCAAGCAGCACTGAGCCCATACATAAAATGGAGATGCAAGTGCAAAAACATGGTGGATATTGCTTCTCGCGCACATTTTTGAATAACAATAGGTCTGTTTGTGCTCACCTGGCTGCAGGACAAATTTTCCCTTGGGAACAAAGTTGAACTGCAGGATGTAAATTGCTCAGTGCACGGCAGCCCATTGACAGAGATATGCAAGTAAGTTACAGATGATGATTATGAAAAAGTTGATGGGGTTGCAAATGCATGCACAGAAGTGATGTAAATAGGTCACAGCTGCATTGCTAATGTGTTCGTGTACACGTCTGAAAACAGCTGCGATAAGATCTTGTGAACATCATGCTATCTCCATCACTTTGGTCTGCACCGCATAGATTTGCATGAAGGGTGGGAACTGACTCATGCTAAACTTACCCTGGAGGAGGCAGAGGTGTTTTTTGCTTGTATTTATAATCCCACAAACAAACGCAGACAGGCAAAACATTTCCGTCACAAACAACTAAACTAAAATTGTCTATTCTCAGTGAGAAATCACCTGTATAGTCGCTCCTATTAAAGCTGCAGTGGGTAGAAATGGAGCAAATACGATTAAAAATAGTTATTCTTATAAAACGGTCTCTATATCCTGACAAAAATCATGTTCCTCTGTGTCCTCCGGTGTCCTCCGGTGCTCCTAATGGCATCTGCAAGATTTCACAGACCAGAGGAAAACAAACAGTCAGAGCTGATCTGGAGTCTGCCGTCCAGCTGCTGTCTCTGAGAGCCAGCTGTCAATCACTCACAAACTCCGACCAAATGGTCAAACTAGGCAGCGCTGATCAAATATGAATCAATATTCTGTTACTGTAATGCCTATTTCTCTCCTCAAATGTTTTCAGAAACATCTTGTAGTGTACTGTTTAGCTGTAAAATGAGAAAGTTTGTGACCCGGCAGCCATGTTGAGATCAGTTGAGGAAAAACCAAGCACCGCCCACCAGCCAGAGCACAGCCAATAGGAACGCTCTCTCTCTCTGAAATGACCTGTGATTGGTCAAAGTCTCCTGTCATGGGCTAGATTTTCTAAAGCCTGAACACAGAGCCATGAGGAGGTGCAGAAGTCTAGTTTTCTCTCAGAACACTTGAATTACAATTTGCTGAAAGGTTATTATTGGATTTTTGCCCAATGATGCCAAATATATACTGCCTACTGAAGCTTTAATGTACAAACACATCAACCCCCATGCATACAGTACGTATATCATGGTCATTTTGTCCTGCAGGCCTGTAGGAATTGTACTTATTACATTTTAAACCACTCTTAACCCTCTTAGAGATTGACGTAAACATTTTAGATCATCATACGTTACACAAAAGTACTAAGAGAAATGTTTAGAAACTTTAGCTGTAAGATTAAAGATAATCTAAAGCATGTTGTCATGTTCTGTGCAATTCATTGAAGGAGTAGTTAGACGTTTTAGTAAATGCGCATAGATGAAAACTACTCTTGGCCAGAAAACTAAGAAACATATTTTTTAAACTATTGCTTTAAGGAATGGTTTTGACCAATTTGGCTCTTTTGTGTTATTTGGATTGTGATTAAAGTTGTTCTTTCGTTATATGCTTCTGGAAATGTGAAAGCTGAAATATGTGAATGTGAAAAGAGGAAGATGATGAATTTAAGCTCATTTTAGGAGATCATTTTGAACAAAAAAATCCCTTTAACTTGAATATAAGCTTATAATCAATTAAAAAATGTGTTCATGTTGTTTGTGTTTTTTTCTGCACTGTTTAAAACTTCTAAATGGTAGTAGTAATAGTATGACGAACTTTAACGCTCATGAGACCTTTCCACGCTCTAAAAATGCACCAAGATGTAAAGATAAAGATAAATGCTCTTCTGTTTTCTGTGGTAGGGGAGTGATTTTAATCTTTACACGATCACTGTGGCCTGTCCCTTCTCTGTCACTTCCTTCCCCTAACTAGACTACAGCAGGCGTTAGAATATTTCTTCGCAATGGAAGTTCTGAAGAGGTGTGGGGGGAATTTTGCCTTGATTTCTCACGGCAGGATTAATTTTGGACGGAAAGCATGACATCACACCTTTCGGTTCCACAATGGACAGGATTTATATTGGACGCAGTGCTCAGAGTCAATCACAGCAAAAGGAGGAGAAGAAGAAGAACACCATCGTCATCATCATCTTTACACTGACATCATCATGAAGACTTTCTGCTTCACTCTGGGGCTGCTGCTTCTCACGGCCTGCTGCTGCAACGCCATGCGTGAGTAATCTGTGTTTGTTCATAGTCATCTTCAGAGTTTTTCTCTAAGACATGTTTGACTTTATCCCTTCACCTTCCTCACAGCTGAAGCCCTGCGGTACATGGCACCTAGAAACTGCTGCTTCAAAGTGTCCACAGGCATTTTACCATTAAGGCTTGTATCCGACATAACCAAGACCCACAGCTCCTGTTCGAAGAAGGCATTCATGTAAGTTTGTGCCTCGTTCTCCTACTACTTTTGTCTTGTAACTGGTGATGAAATGATGAATGGAAAGAGGGATAACCTACAGTATGACCTCCAGACAGGCATCATCAAAAAACCACAGCATCCATTAGAACTACACTTCCTTTAAAACAAAACTGAGTTTCAGTGGGTCCTACTGAACTACTGATCATCACTGTCCATCGAAGTATTATTAATACTTCAGTTATGATATTGACTGGTATTTATATCTATCATAGCATAATCCTATGCTGCAGTTTCAGTGGAGTGGAGTGGAGATTTCATCAACCAATAAATTAACTTTAATTGAAGTGAAAGTGCTGATTTTACGTTTCCCTTCTGTATGTTTTGCAGAGTCCAGACTGTCAAAGGAAGAAAGATCTGCTACAGTGGAACTTTCCCGTGGGCTCTGGATGTCTACAACCAGCGGCACAACACGGAGGGCAGCGGTCAGCAGCACTGAAGACGTATTACTGTATAGTACTATGATCAATCAGTGCCTGGTTTTGCAGGCTTAAAGATGTGAATTGAGGTGTATTTTGATAAAAAAAATATTTAATATATTGAACTATATTGCTGGTTATGTGTATTTTCTGAGTACAGTGTGTATTTATCAGAGACAACAAATCTCCCATGTCCAATTCAGGCCTTTTATGAATTATCAGGTAACAATTGGTCAATGGCTGACTTCACCTCAAGAGATGCAATCTAGAAAACACTGAAGATTTCCACTTCCACATTAATTATTTATTTGTTAAATTTTGTTTCCCTACTTGAATATATGTGGCCTTATACATCCCTCTCTATGACACTGAACACACATTTAAATGGTGTTATCCTCGCCTAAAATGTTTTCTAGATTAGACAGTGGATAACACCATTATAGCAATGATGCCATGCACAGAGATGCCACTGAATTCATTCAGCAACTCCTTGACTACAACTGTGCCAAAGCAGATATAAATAACACAAAGCACATAGATTCTACAAAGGTTTTAGTAAGGATAGGAGCAGGCGGCTCTCCATTCGGCCTCTTGGATACCCAAAGTGTGCCAAATGGGTTTTCTACATCTTGAAAGGGAATCTGGCTCTAAAATACTACTGATATCCACTACAGGAGGCTATGTGCACACAATGGAGCCTTTGGCCATGACATGTACCCTGTGCATCATCACATTCAAGATAACAAATCCAAAGTCAAGTGTACATTCAATATAAAAATGGTCAAAAATATTATAAAGTAAAAATACAATTTCTCGTGCGTCGATTTTGTAACTAAAATATTGAAATCATTAA
>CAKAOI010048937.1:0-23638 GCA_916701655.1 Sebastiscus albofasciatus | reverse complement strand
TCATTCAGCAACTCCTTGACTACAACTGTGCCAAAGCAGATATAAATAACACAAAGCACATAGATTCTACAAAGGTTTTAGTAAGGATAGGAGCAGGCGGCTCTCCATTCGGCCTCTTGGATACCCAAAGTGTGCCAAATGGGTTTTGTACCTCTTGAAAGGGAATCTGGCTCTAAAATACTCCTGATATCCACTACAGGAGGCTATGTGCACACAATGGAGCCTTTGGCCATGACATGTACCCTGTGCAACATCACATTCTACCATTGTGCACAGTAGAAAATCAATAAAAAACAACTACATTATATGATTTTGACTCCAAATGTAATAGTTTTATTATAATAATGAAATATGATCAAGTAAAACTTAGATAATAATAAATAAGATCAGTAACAATGTAAATAAGATAACAAATCCAAAGTCAAGTCTGTACATTCAATATAAAAATGGTCAAAAATATTATAAAGTAAAAATACAATTTCTCGTGCGTCGATTTTGTAACTAAAATATTGAAATCATTAACAAACAAACATTGTTTGGACAAAATACACTTGGAGTGTTGTTTCAGTAGCGTTAAGGCCTCGTCTTTTAGAAATTATGCAGAAAAAAACACCACCACAGCATTTTATGAAGATTAGTGTGTTTGTGTGTTTTAACACACAGCTCAGCTGAACCCAGTACCGGGTCCGTCTGGTAAAAGAGGTTAAACAGAGTTATTTTACTGGGGAAAAACTGTCACAGGGGGTTGATGAGAGCAATGAGATTGAGCCGTACAGTGAATGTCTGGGCCATTAAACCAAACAATGAGCTAAAAGAGGCCAAAAAGTGCCTTAGAGCTGCAGTTTTAGCTGATAATTCTCTGTTTGTCAGTCACACATTACACGTTATTGTTTGAGTCAAAGTTCATCTAAAATACATGTTATATATCATTAATGCAGCTTTAATCCTTCATCATCACCCTGCACAGTCTGCAACTGTACATATGTACAAGATATATCACTGATAAACATAATTACACACATAAAACATGTGCCTCTGTCCATGTTATTCTTTAGCTGTCTCGATGGACTACTTGTGTCAGATGTGAGTGACTATTGCAACGTCCCTGGTTCAAGTCTGACCAGAAGTAAGTATACTAATATCAATGTAGTAGTAGTATACTTGTAAGTGTACCACTTTAATAATTCTTGGGACTAAATTGGCCCACTTTTTAGTTTATATAAGAATAATAACCATGGAGTACACAACTAGTTTACACCTACGTTTTATTTTGTACTGCAACTATACTATAAGTATACTGATAGTTTACTAGTTTTATACTTGTAGCCCACTCTTTAGTTTATGAAAGTATGCTTTAAAGTAAACTCTCAGTTATCTACTCATTTAATCATTTTTTATACTGCAAGTATACTTGTAAATACTTGTAGCCCACTTTATAGTTTATGAAAGTGCACTTTAAAGTATACTCTCAGTGTGCAAATAGTTTTTATACTGCAAGTACACTTGTAGCCTACTTTTTAGCAGAGATTTGAGTCTGACACTCAAGAATACTTAATCATACCTTTCTTAGGTATATCTTGATCAAAAGATTAAATACAAGTAAGCCTATAAGACAAATATACTTAGACTTCTCTGTATACTTGTCAGTATGAACCAAGTAGTATACTTTTGTAAAGTATATCTCACAAGTATACTAATAGCACACATGAAAAAAGTTGTGGGTGGGTGGGTGGGTGGGGGGGGGTTTAGAGTACTAGTGCCAGGTGTTTATATTTCTGTCTGTGGGCCAATTTTCATCTTTGATGATGAGGTTGAGAAATATGCAAAATCCGATCTATTCATTATCAGACTTGCACATTTGTGATATTATATACAGTATAGGCTATCTATTTACACATTTGAACAGAAAATTGCAAATGCACAATGTGCACAGTTCACATCATTTTCTCTAGATGTGCGGTAATGAGTATTTTTTTTTTAACATTTAAAAAATCTGCAGCCGTTCTGTCTGCGCTCCTCTGCACGACACTTACACCACAAGCTGTTTTCTTGTTGTGACAAAATCAGTGTGGTTTTAGAATGACTCGCAAACTTATCACAGATCACATCAGTTCATACGCCTAATATCTCACAATCTATTCTTTCTTTGCCTCCGTGTGACCACACTTGACGTTACGATATGTCAACATGTGCCTACTCTATCTCCTGACAGCATCAGGAGAGGCTGCTGGTCGGTTGGTGGTGCAATGTGCAACTTTATCTGCACGTACCTTCATTTACTGTAGGCAGCAGGGAAACAACACCGCCCCAACCTGGTACTGAAAAGGTGGTCAAATTTTACTATGAAATTTTATTTTATGGTAATTCTGATTAGATTTCATTACATTTACTTTGTTCTGGACCGCAGAGTAATGATATGATGATATGATGATATCATATACAATGGCCTAATGCAAAACATTTAGCCTAGCATACAACCTTTAGTGGTTTATTGACACACGTGCGTTTGTCTTTCTATACCTGTGGGGACCCTTATGAACCTATTTCTAACCTTAACCTTAATAATGTAACAGTTGTCGGTTGCTGAAGAGAGGGAGTGGCCTTAGTGAGAACAAAGCAGTGAATCAGAGAAATAAAACATTACTGCTGACACCCAGAAACGTCCCGAACACAGCAGAATGATAAGAGAAGAGAACATCCAGGCAGAGTGCTACAGGGTCTCTGTAGATACAGACTCCACCACACACTTCTAGTGGGAGAAGGATACACAGAAGGCACACAGAAGGGCCCCAAACCAAATTCGAACCTGCGACCCTCTAGCTGTGAGGCGACAGCGCAAGCCACTGCCTTTCAAATAACAATTTAAAATTTGGGAACACAGGCCTTCATAATAACAGCTTCCTTCTCTCTTCACTCTAGTCTTTTTCAATGGAATTCAGTCTAAAGTTACTTATAAGTTAAAGTTGAGTTCTCAGAAGGGATGCACCGATACCGATACCGGATTGGATATCGGGCTGGGTATTGACATCGGGCTGAGTATTGACATCGGGCTGGGTATTGACTCAAATAGCTGGATCATGTATCAGTGACAACGGGGCCGATACATTAAACTCAATTCAATGTTGATATACTCCATATATTATATACTAAAATTTTAATTCCTTATTAAGCTTTGACCAATTTGGTGCTGCATTAAAACACACCAGGTTTACACCTGATGGTAATTCCTGTTAATTTTGAAGATTTTATTGCCAAATTGGTGTACGATTTATTATTTTAATAGAATAGACATCTTTACAATAGACATCTTTATTGTCCACTTGTGTGGAAATTTGTCTTTGGCTTCACAGACATACATACACTTTGCCATGGGTTAAATTACATGAGATTTTAAAAAAAGGAGAAAAGAATAAATAACTAAACTTCAATAAATTTATGTTATGTTGTGTATATATTGGTAACATTTTGTTTTACAAAGTTAGGAAAGCAATGTTTAAGTCCAGCCTGTTGTTGCCTTACACATAAAAGAATGATCCAGTCACTTCCACACAGTGAGTCATACAGCTTATTAATTAAACACTGGTATCAGAAAAAACAAAGCCCAGGTATCACTATCGGTATCGGGACTGAAAAGGTCAAATCGGTGCATCTCTAGTTCTCAGCTCAATCAAGTAAATGTATATCCTAATTATTATCTGTTGACTTTTATCAACAGATCAAAAGGCAGAACAGTTTGCAGCAGTGTGATTTCTAATCTCTGACCATCAAACTTCCTGTCACTCAAACTTGTGACAACACCCACCATGTCAGTTTTCTCAGAATTGCTATATATGTGAACATGAGAACATATAACCCACTATTAGTGATCAGGGCAGATCACGTCAGACAGCAAAGACAGAAGAGCATCATCACGTCTACACTGAGGCCACCATGAAGACTCTCAGCTTTACACTGGGACTCCTGCTGCTGCTCACTGTTTACTGCAATGCCATGCGTAAGTCTGTCACTCTACTTTCTGGACCACACTGAAGACAAATGATCTCTGGATTAGTGATTTTATACTGAGTCTATAGAATAGTAGAATCAGCCTATAGAAGTTTTTATTTGTAGAATAATAACCCAAATACTTGTTAAAACCCAGAAAAATACAGAGCACATGCTTGTGTCCTTAGTGGTATTATACAGCCCTATATACAATATGACAAAAGGCTAAAATATGAAGCAAATATAATACACATTTTTAAAGGTATTTTTAATAACTCAGAGAATTAATATGAATCACATGCATTTAATCTCATGTTGTTGTTTCTTTCTCTCTGCTGTACTCAGTTCTCTCCTGCAAAAGAGATTTTGATCTCAATGAGATTACCTGATTTAACAAAGTTTATATACAATCATGTAATTTAAAAGGTTGCACTAATATTGAACAAGTATGTAAAACTATGGAGCCTAATATCACAGTTAATAGCCCTAAACTGACAAATCTGTCTTATATTTCTAATAAAATCTGTATTTTGCCATCACTGTTTCAGCAAGGATACATTGAGCTAAATTTAGTTGACTGAAATTCCTGCAGTAACTAAAGGCAAAGTTAAAGCACAGCATCTATAGTGTTTACTTTAAGGGTGAATACATCAAACATTATACAGATTCATTTTTATGCCTCTGCGCCGGCGATTTCTACAGTGCCGATGCACAGAAATTAAAGTTTCATCAACATGTTTCTGAGGTGTTCTGATGGATGACAACCTCTCTTGTAGAGCTTTTGTCCACAATACATGTCTGTTAACATTATATTATAGTTTAATTTATCCATATTTAACATACTGTAATATTGTTTGGGCAAGTACTTTTCCAACTTATCTGAGCAAAATATTTTTAAAACAGTTTATCAGATTAGCAACTTTTTCGAATGCTGTTTTACCAAATGCACCACTTTTTTTTAAATTGCAGTTATTAACTTTATCTGGCATCAACATTCTTCAGACATGTACATTTGTCTTCAAGGCGAGATATAAGGATGCAGATTTACCTCATTGTTTTAGATATTATTTTGTTAACGACTCTCAGTTCCATAATTACCATGCAGACTGGTAATTTTCATCTTCCTCTGTATAAAACATCCCATAGTCAGTTTTCTATCAGATTATCTTATGGAATGAAAATATCCATTTAATGGATTCCTCTGTGTCATTGTCTGTGTATAAAAAGAGACTTAGAAATGCTCTGGAACACAAAATTATTTGATTTGGGAAAAAAAGATCACTCTAAGAAACTGTAAATATGGCGATTACTTCTGCTTCTTTGTATTATTATTATTATTATTATTTATTTTTTTAACTTCACTTCTACACTTTACATTCTATATTTTTATATGTGAAATGTTTTGAACACTAACATTTAAAATGTACTGGTGGTTTTTGTCATGGTAATATTTTTACCTATTGTTTGTCCTTTGGACACACCCAAACCCTCACATGTATTTTACATTCCTTTCATGCGAGTTGTATTTTACTGTCTTTTTATCCGTGTGAACAAATAAAATAAACATATAAGTTCCTAAAAGTCTATACAATGTGATAATGAAAATAAATAATATTACAAACTTTGGAAGCCTGATAAAATGTGTCACTGTTGTAAAGTTGGAAATTATGAACCACTAAATTATTTCACTGAGTTCAGTTCAAGACTCATCGTCACTGACATGATGTTGCCAGCATGCAGCAACACACACGCTGACTTGTTGTGTATTGAGCTCAGTTTATGATAATGTATGGTGTGAAATGATCCTTGTTTTCTTTTGTCTTTCCAGCTCAAGCAGTGAATGTAATGGCACCAGGATCGTGCTGCTTTCAATTCTTTACCGGACAGGTGCCGCAGAAGCAAATTATCTCTGTCGTCAAGACTCACAGCAACTGTCACGAAAAGGGATTTGTGTACGTCTGTGCTTTACTCCTTTACAACTGACATTTATTTATATCACTAGAGTGATCCTCACCAGAGCACAAAACAGAAAGAATGAAGAAAATAAGTATTTTATTTCAAGGAAACGTGACGAATGTATTCTCCAGTCTTAACTCTGTTGTTCTGGATTTTTTCTGCAGGGTCAGCACCGCCAGAGGGAAGGAGATGTGCGTCAGCCAGAATTCGGACTGGGCACAGAAAGCTTTCAGGCAACAGCAAGTCATCAGGGACTAATGATAGTCCTCATGATCAGACATCTCCAGCTTCTCAACCTGCAGCCACAATAAAGCTCTGTCGCATCATTTTTATGACAAGAAGCTTTGCATCGTGTACTTTCATGCAGCTATTAACCATTTTACCGATAAAGCCTTGTTTTGCTTCATTCTTAATAATTACATTTTCATTTTACAAAATGTATTGATGTATGCATTCATGAAACAAAAAGGAAAAATAAATGTGTATGAATATTGTTTGGTATATATCTTAATCTGGAACAGATTTGTGACATATTGAAATGTATCCTATAATGATTCTTTTTAAATTAGCAGTGGGTCCAGGAAGTGTAACTTTTCATATCTCGCAAAGGAGAGAATCTGCATTCTGTCAAGTGTAACTTTCTATTCATGGTGATTCAATCCCACAATTATCTTGCTCATGTGAATAAATAAATAAATGAATGCAAGACATGACATTATTTAATAGAGGTCACAAAACACCAGTCAATCAATGAGGGCCCATTAAGTCCATAATTGGTCACAGTACTGTATATTCAGAAAAGTAACCACAGGAAGTTTGTAATGAGTAATATGGAAAATATACACATGCATTAAAGTAATACTGCAGTATATCAAAATGTTCCCAGCTTCTTTCTTGGTTTCCATGGTATAATATTTCAGTATGCCAATGAGCCTGAAAAGTGTCATGAATGAATTCATATGACACATCCCACCAGGGCAGGACTTTCCATGATGGCCATGGCCGCCGTGCCCTTCAGTTTGGCCTTCTCGCCTCAAAAAAGTACAATATATGCCCTGCGACCACAGTGGCCTTGATGCCGCGCCTGCACTGTCCAAGCTGATTTTGCTGTTTTCTCCTCTGCCTCTTTACAGTAGCGCATGAGACAGGTAGTCTGAAAAAAATCTTGTTCCTCCGGTGTACTCCGGCGCTCCTAACGGCATCTGTAAGATTTGACAGACCGGAGGAAAACAACCAATCAGAGCTGATCTGGAGTCTGCTGTCCAGCTGCCATCTATGAGCAGCTGTCAATCACTCGTGAACTCCGATCAAACGGTCCAACTTGGCAGCGCTGATCAAATATGAATCAATATTCTGTTACTGTAATGCTTATTTCTCTCCTCAAATGTTTTCAGAAACATCTTGTAGTGCACGGTTTAGCTGTAAAATAAGACAGTTTGTGACCTGGCAGCCATGTTGAGATCTGTTGAGGAAATACCAAGCACCGCCCACCAGCCGGAGCACAGCCAATAGGAACACTCTCTCTGAAATGACCTGTGATTGGTCAAAGTCTCCCGTCAGGAACTAGATGTTCTAAAGCCTGAAAACAGAGCCATGAGGAGGAGCAGAAGTCTAGTTTTCTCTAAGAACACTTGAATTACAATATGCTGAAAGGTTATTATGGAATATTTGCCCAGTGATGCCAACTATATACTGCCTACTGCAGCTTTAATAACAGTATTCAGAAGAGTTAGTGCATTGACTCTGCCAGTCCCGTACAGTAGGAGGCAGTATACACCTTTAGACGTGTTTACAATCTACCATGAGTGGCCACAAAGAAGAAGGAGGAGGAAGAGGAAAAGAGAAGAAGAGGAGGAAGAGGAAAAGAGGAAAAGAGGAAAGAAGAAGAGGAGATGGCTTCAGCCGACAGTGGGGCTAAGCCCCTTCAACACGCTATGAAAATGGCAAAAGCAGCGATACAGCTGGACGGAGAGAACAAACACCAGGTAGAGTTTCTCCACGGTGTGACAGCAGGATGAGACGACAGGAGACAGAGTGTGGTGATGTAAACAGACTGCGGGCAGGGGGCGGGGCGGGACCGTTAGCTAGCTAACCGCTAACCTGCTGCTAGACTGTCACTCACTGCTCACGGCCTATAGAAGGAGGTGAGGACACGCGTTATATCTCAGGGGTACAGCACATGCACAGTAGAATCTGGTCTGCACTCGTCTTACACTGCGCATGTATTGTAGTCCATACCGCATGACCCGGGACCCAACCTCCTTCAATAGGCCTTGCTGCTGTGTCAGGGCTAGCTATCCGCTAACCTGTCACACACACTGCTGGGTCACAGCTCAACAACAACAGGCTTTCAAAGGCTTTTCATTTGTTTTTTTAAGTTTATTGTACAAATTTCACTTTATCATCATTAAATCATTAAAACCCTCATTAAACCTGTACACTTATAACTTTACCTTTTTAACTGACTACTCACTATTCTTGTAGTTAATATCACTAATATCATTTTAGAAATAAGAAGCTTGTTATTCCAAAAGCACGAGCTAAGTTTTAATACTAAAACTTCATAATAAAAAATATTTCCGACTATAATAATGTTAGATCACTAGATTTGTACAGCTAGTAAGAATACAGACAGATACATATTAACTTCCCTAATAGGCTAAATTCTGTCAGATATAATAGGGCGAGTTGCTGTAAAGTGGTAAGTGTAAAACCCTCATCAACTGCAACCAGTCCACAACAGAAAGCATCTTAACTGGATGCATACTGGTGTGGTTTGGCAACATACATCATATGACCACAAACTCCTGATGAGGACAGTGAAAACAGCATCTAAAATTATTGGATCACCGTTACCACAGTTACAGGACATTTACACCACTCGCTGCAGGAAGAAAGCACTTTGTATCATGCAGGACACAAGTCATCCAGCATATAGTCTTTTCTCTTATCTCCCTTTAGGGAAGCGCCTACAGAGCATTAGAGCTCGGACCTCTCGCCTCAGAGACAGTTTTTACCCTCAGGCAGGCGGTCAGACTACTGAACAGTAGCACTAAATGAATGCAGAGCTGTGGATTGTTTTATGGATGTTTTTAGGTTGTTTTATAATTGTATTCTCAGGTATTGTCTTATTTATTGTAGTATTTATCAACTGCACTATTTATAGATTTTAAGGGCTGAGAGAGAGCCAGGGTAAAATGCATTTCATTGCATTTCACTGTACACTGTACTTTTAAATGCATATGACAAATAAACTTGAAACTTGAAACTTGAAGCTTGAGTCAAGTAAATTCGTAAATGCAGATCTATACATGAAGAACTGGAAGAACTTGCAAGAACAGTAAAGTCATGACTGGTACCTGAAAGAAGAGTGACTGATTAGTCAGTAAAATTAGTTCTGGTGTTGAATTAACTTGTAAAATGTTATCACACTACCATAAGGTTAAAGAACATTGTGGAAATAACAGGTCAGCCAATTCTAAACTTTGACATTTTATTATACTTCTGGGTTGGGAACCAAATTAAATAGAGACCATTATGCCTCTGTAAAAATCTGTTTTGTCAAATGTATTTTCTTTGCTGATAAGTGTCCCGACAACTTTTTGATAAACATAACATTGACAAACCGTTGTCATTATACAAACTACACCTGAACTGATTAATGCATTGCATGAAAATCTCATTTGGTGCTGCATCCTTTATTACTGGCTAATGCTATTTTTAATTCTGACTTGTTACTATTGCCATGTCTCATTGGCAGTGGCTATTATTATTATTATGTTGTTTACTCTGTACCACAATAATAATAAATTATGACATGCTTATGGTCTTTCTACAGGAAGCTTACTGTGAATACCTCCGGACGATCAACTACATATCACAGGCACTTTTGGAGGAAGCTGGGTCACAAAGTAAGATCTGAGTAGACTGATGATAACGATATATATTGAGATGCTTTACTATATATTATGATAAATATCTAATCTCATGATTGTTTTCTCTTTAGTATATATCCTCTTTTGCCGGATGAACCGGGTTCATTGTCCAGTGTTAAATCACTGCCTTTAAAAACTTCATAAAATGCTGTGTTGGTCTTTATTCTGAATAGTTTCTAAAAGACGAGGCCTTAACGCTACTAAAACAACACTCCAAGTGTATTTTGTCCAAACAATGTTTGTTTGGAAATTATTTCAATATTTTAGTTACAAAATCGACGCACAAGAAATTGTATTTTTACTTTATAATATTTTTGACCGTTTTTATACTGAATGTACAGACTTGACTTTGGATTATTTTTTGTTATCTTATTTACATTGTTGATCTTATTTGTTATATCTAAGTTTTACTTAGATTTTAATATTTCATTATTATGATAAAACTACCCCATTTGGAGTCGAAATTATACAATTTAGTTGTTTTTTTTATTGATTTTCTACTGTGCACAATGGTAGAATGTGATGTTGCACAGGGTAAATGTCATGGCCAAAGCCTCCATTGTGTGCACATAGCCTCCTGTAGTGGATATCATTAGTATTTTATACCCAGATTCCCTTTCAAGAGGTAGAAAACCCATTTGGCACACTTTGGGTATCCAAGTGGCCAAATGGAGAGTCCACCTGCTCCTATCCTGACTAAAACCTTAGTAGAATCTATCTTTGCGTTATTTATATCTGCTTTGGCACAGTTGTAGTCAAGGAGTTGCTGAATGAATTCAGTGGCATCTCTGTGCATTGCATCATTGCTATAATGGTGTTATCCACTGTCTAATCTAGAAAACATTTAAGGTCAGGATAAAAATGTACATTTTTACTTTGGTTCATCACAATTTACTCAGGCATAGTAACAGTCACAATGTTATGGGGGATGAATTCTCTGAGGTCTTACCTATCCATAGAGACCAAGATCATGCATATAGACCTGGTAGTTGTGGGGCTATTCTTGATTGGTATGTCTGTCTAGACGAACCACACCTTCCAGCAACCTAGGGCTTAAGAGGATATAATCAATTTTGCATACTGTGCTGAATTATCCAATGGGACTTAAATACATGTAACATTTCAGATTAATAAAAAAAACCTCACTTTTGAGGGCCCATAACCTGCTTAATTATGAGTTTATACTGTAAGGACTATCATTAGTAGAGACTGTGAAATGGGTCTTTATTTATCGATCACTGCTATAAGTTATAGCTTACATGGGCCCTTTCATTGGATAAGTAGCTTGGACCCCTTTTCAATGGCGCTGATTCACATTTCATATTTGATTGAATTAGAAAGATGCTGCAAATGCTATAGAGACTATTAGTGGCATTAAACCTGCGTCAAGACTTCTCAGCTCTCTACCAACCCCTAGTGGCAACCAATAGGAACTGCAACATTAGAATACTTTTCAAACAGGCACACAGTAGTATGTTCACCTTGAACCTTGATGAAAATATCACCGCTAAACGTGGGTCATTCTGCTGAATTACCTCGCTGTCTTTTTGATTCAGTTAAGATGACTTTACCCAAGATGCTTTAAGTGTTGTGAAGCATTGACTAAAGACACGAAAGCTTACTGTGTCACTGTATTTACAAAGAAATCAATATTATCGAGCTATTGATTTTGACTTAGTACTCAAAGATATACTGTCTGAGCTTTGTTACTGCACTCTGCCTTCTCTGCAAAAGCAAAAATGCCCTTCCAGCCGTCATAGACGGCAACTTGACGGCAGACTCCAGATCAGCTCTGACTCGTTGTTTTCCTCCGGTCTGTGAAATCTTGCAGATGCCTGGAGGACAGAGGCACATGCTTTTTTTAGATTACCTGTCTCATGCACTACTGTCAGGATAAAGTGACTGTTTTATAAAAATAACTTTTTTAATCATATTTGCTCCATTTCTGCCCACTGCAGCTTTAACACATGCCAAATGATCATCTGATATATTGCAATTATACAGATAACCAGTTATATGCTGTATTTTAGGGTGGGGGTATCTTTAATTGACCTGCAAGTTGTGATATTTAAACTATTCAAATTTGTTCACATGGAACATGAGGCTGATAGGAGATTAATAGACCAAGAGAAAAGCCTATGATAAATCATCCAGGAGTGACTTTCTCTGTCTTCTCTTTCTTTCTGTCCCAACCTCAGAGGAGAGGGATACGGTGGTGGTGGAGGTGGAGCGGCTGTTGAGGCTTGCTGAGCAGTGTCTGGAGCGAGCCAAGTCATTTATAGGGAAGAGAACTAACCCCCCTGACCTTTCTGCCTCCGTCTCTGCTTCCTTTTCCTGTTCACCTAGCCAGTCAGAGCTCCATCAGACTGCTGTCCTCCCAGCTGCTGTTGCTACAAACACTGGTGAATGCTTCCATTTCTTTTATTAACATACCGTTCAGTCACTGTTGACTTGGAGCCTGCACCAGGGGTCACAAATCATACAGCCACATGATTTTGTTCTTTGAGCCAATCATCACTTTTTGTCTGTCTGTTTCACCTCTGCTTGCACAGTCTCTCCATCTGATACTCCTGTTGACGCAGGGCGTAAAGCAACCAGCCCAACAAAGACCGGTCACCGCAGGGTGCTGTCAGATGGTAGCGGGAAGCTCTCCCCTTTTCTGCCTCCTGAAGTCTTCCAGAGACTACAAACAGTGGAGTCACAGGACACAAGCAAAAAGTAGGGGCTGTTTTTTTATTTTTTTTTATCAAGGAGGGCAAATATTGCTCCATTCAATGACAGCTATCATCTGAAGTGCGCAACACAGAGATAACAGGGCTAAGAGAGATTTCCAAGAACCAGTTACTTCAAGTTTCCATTTAGAGCACAATGTTTTGATCTGACCAACCAGGTCAAACTAGCAAACAGATTCGGCGGCTGTGGCTCTGGCCCTGTTCAGACCTGGTATTAACATGCGTCCTCAGTGATCCGATCACAAGTGGACAGCTCTAAGTACAGGTGTGAACGCATTCAAGACGCATTGAGGACGCATTGAGATCGGATCTTCCAGACCATATTCAGAGGTGATCTGTGCCACATATGGCCACGTTCTTTCAGCAGTGTGTAGTGAATGTGTCCTGGGCCACATTAAGGACCGCCTACTCAACTAACGTCCTGCTGGGATCTGCGGGTCTCTGCTCTCCTCAGGTCTAAATCTAAATTTTAGACCTCTGGTTGGAAATACAAATGCTTGCTGCTCCCTCTCACTGCCTTCTTCACACTCAGTTCTCTTTATGCGTTGGAATATTTTTTGAGTCTTAATTGTAATCTGTCAAAAAATATCACATTTGATTTACAGAATCCTGTCGTTGCCATACAGTATGTGAATGTTGCTGGTGGTTGTAGGAGCTTTTTATGAAAATGCCAGCCATGTTGATTTGAAATATTCAGCAGTGAAAGCAAGTATCTGAACGGCTAAAGATAATGACACTGTCACGCTGACAGGTGTAAAGACAGATTGTTTTATTTGCCTTTGACATACCCCCTTAAGTGACATATTGCATGTTTGTATTTGTGTGTGTGTGTGTATGCGGCAGGGAGCTGACACCCATTGAAGAAGCATCACGTTTGAACCAGAAGTTGAAAGTCAATTTTGAAGCTCGTCTGGCAAGGCTCACACCTGGTCAGGCCTACCAGAAGACATCTTTGGTATGTGTGTGTTGATTCACCTACCTCCCGATTCGATACTATCACAATACTTAGGAGCCGATTCGATATGTATTGTGATTTTTAAGTATTGCGATTCTACAAGTATCGTGATTCAATATTACGATTTATTGCAAGCTGGACCATGGATGTATAAAGACAACTGGATACAGCGTTGACGGACATGGAAGTTGTAGTACCACCGTTTGGCCCAAGCACCTGGGACGAGCGCCGGACATTGATCCCAACTTTTGTAGTGGCCAAATGGCGGTACTACAACGTCCGTGTCCATCACGTGGTGCCATTGGGCCCAAAAAGACTTTTTCCCATAGACTTACATTGAGAGAGAGACGTCTGTAAATCAGCAGATAATTTTTTTGAGGTGAATCAACTTCCCAGTATGAACACTCTAATAGCCCTTATTTTCATCATTAGGTCTTAAAAGTTGTAAAATGCACTAATAGCTGAATCCAGAGTTATTTCCCTTCCTCCGTTCATGTGAATGAGACCCAGACCATGGCGACAGCGCAAGCCATAACGACGAGGTAACGTTGGGACCCCGTGACCGAGCGGACGCTACTGTGCATGTTCCATGTACCCAAGATCCGGGTACTTTTCCAGGTGGAAGTCGAGCCGTTTTGTCTTCATGCGCCACTGAGCAACTCTCATAGGAATGAACGGGACCCCGCTTCCAACGCTGTATCCAGTTCTCTTACTACATCCATGGTTTGGCCGCTACGGAAATTGGCATCAACGACCGGCGCTCTTCCTGGGGGCTTGAGCTGGACAGCAGACTCCAGATCAGCTCTGACTGCTTGTTTTTCTCCGGTCTGTGAAATCTTGCAGATGCCATTAGGAGCACCGGAGGACACAGAGGAACATGATTTCTTTTCAGATTACCTGTCTCATGCACTACTGTCAGGATTTAGTGACCGTTTTATAAAAATAACTTTTTTTAATCATATTTGCTCCATTTCTACCCACTGCTGCTTTAAACGTAGATGTAATGCATGTTTCGCAATAGCGACGTCGTGTGTGCTTTTATTTTGTATTTCTCGTAGTACTTCCGGTCTGGTATCTCCGTCAGACAGCATGACACATGTGGTTGATGAATGGGTAGAGTGGAGGAGGACTGTGGACAGATCTTTGTACCGAGTTATCTCAGTTTAGATTACGTCTCAGCTAAAACGCTCAATTTGCTCTACTCCTCCTATTCATCTCTCTGGTGAAAACTACCTCCAGTCAGAAAACAAGATGGTGAGCGAGACACATTTAATTCTGAACGTTAGACATTTTGTTAGACCTTTTTTATTCCAGTATCAGCTCTGTGTTGTGTTGGAGGTTTTTACATTAACGTTAACCTGTCATTCAGATACGTAAAATGTTTCTGCGGCGTCAGGTGGAGCTCGGAGCTTCGTGGAGGAAACTAAAGACGTTTTTAAAGGTAAAGTCAGCAGCTAACGTCACAACCAAGACCTTTAAAAATACTAAAAGTCACCCTGTAGAGGAGAAACGTCAACACCAACATCCATCAGTGACACGAGCTGTAACGTGTATTGCATGTTTTCATATAAGCAGAAGTAAAAGTACAGACTGGAGGAGGTTTAGCCTGTTGAAGTGGATTTAGTGACTCTGAACGGTCACCAAGGGATGAACTGCAGTACATGACTTGTGTTGCATTCACACTAACCTTTATGTGTGTTATCTGGAAGTCTGGAAACGTTCATGGTGATGCAAACTACTGTAGCCGACATCACTATAGACTTAAAGCAACAGTGGGTAGACTTGGAGCAAATATGATTTAAAAAAAAAAAAAAAAAGTTATTTTCTTTTTTTTTTCAATTACTTTTTAAGGTAAAGTGCAATAGAAGTGGACAACATGAAAACAAACAGTGCAAAACAAGCAACCTGCAAATAGTGCAGTACAAGTGATCGACATGAAAATACAAAAACAAAACACACATAAAGATCTGATCAGATCTTTATGTGTGATAAAGAAAAAGGGCAAGCCAGTGAACTAGAATCACATTGGCCAGAAGAGGAAGTGGCAATAACAACAACAACAACAACGGTCATAAACGGTCACTATATCCTGACAGGAGTACATGAAACAGGTAATCTGAAAAAAATCATGTCCCTCGGTGTCCTCCGGTGTCAACATTTCACAGACCGGAGGAAAACAACCGATCAGAGCTGATCTGGAGTCTGCCGTCCAGCTGCCGTCTCTGAGAGCCAGCTGTCAATCACTCTCAGACTCTGACCAGACGGTCAAACTAGGCAGCACTGATCAAATATGAATCAATATTCTGTTACTGTAATGACTATTTCTCTCCGCAGATGTTTTCAGAAACATCTTGTAGTGTACTGTTTAGCTGTAAAATGAGAAAGTTTGTGACCCGGCAGCCATGTTGAGATCAGTTGAGGAAATACCAAGCACCGCCCACCAGCCGGAGCAAAATTTCTCATTTTACAGCTAAACAGTACACTACAAAATGATTCTGAAAACAGTTGAGGTGAGAAATAGTACACAATATTACCGTAACAGAATATTGATTCATATCAACGCTGCCTAGTTTGACCTTTTGATCGGAGTTTGTGAGTGACTGACAGCTGCCTTTGTTGAAAGAACAGCCAATAGGAATGTTCTCTCTCTCTGAAATGACTTGTGATTGGTCAAAGTCTCCATTCACAAGTCATAGTGGCTTCACATTTCACTTTTATCTCAGTATGTTGGTGTTAACTGCCTGACTTCTTGTTTCCCCTGGTAATATTCAGAAATTGGCCATTAGATAGTTTCTAAGCATAACAATTCACACCTCAAACTTTACTTGATAATTTCCTTGGTCATATTTTGAATGTATTTAAAGTTATTTCCTCTCCTCTTCTCCAACGCAGACGCTCTCTCTCCAGCGGCAGATGATGGAGAACCTCATCATAGCCAAAGCCAGGCAAGATGCTGTATCCTTCTAATGTCAGCTTGTGCCTTGTTCTCACTAAGTCTCCGTCTTTGTTGCTGGACCGGTGAAGGGTAGCTTTACAAATCTAAATGTTTTTCTTTAAGGCAACGTGTGATGTATTATTCACATATAGTTTTTGACTTGATTTGTCCTAATCGATAACATTTTCCCAGCTTTCCAAGTCCTGTTAATCAGAGTGGTGAGCTGTGTGGAGAATTGGGCATATAGCAAACTTTAAACAGGTGATGACCTAGTGACCAGCTTGCAATAACGATTGTAGATGATCATATCTGGCTGTGAAATATTGATATTTACAGAATGGAATGTTGATACTTGCTGGTACTTTAACTCAAAGGTATCCTCACTTATTTGCAGGGTCTAAAATTAAATTTTTTCACTTCCTGCCACTGTGGCAGGCAATTATTTTTTTTTGTCTGCCACTTTTGAAACATTGAACATTTGAGATCTGGTGTCATTCAATGTTTGATATATTTTACATAGAAAACGTTATATACATGGTAAATTACAGTGTTTGAATTACACAGTAGCTTCTGGGGGAGCCCTATTTTTGGGGGCAGGGAGGATACTGTACACAGTACTGTACTGTACTTTGTTATTGTCATCTATTCTGGTTATTTGCATAAAAACACAATTAACATGATTATGATTATTTAAATTTGATATTTAATATATATATCTTAGTAGTTTAAAAGAGGTATTATAAGATGTTTAGAGCTAGTGTTAGGAAGTTAAAACAGGTCATAATTCCCTCTTTAATAATTTATCTATTTTATATTGATGTGAAAACATCTCCTTCAAACATCTGGATTTATTCAAGTTCCTCGCCAAAAAGCTAAATTTTACAAGATTACTTTTGAACACATCATGATAACGTTGTAATTTACCTTAACCCAGCAGTCATTTTTACTGAACAGAGCTTGAACGTATCTTTTAATGTAACTCAACGGCATCTCCGTGACTAACGTTACTAACTCTCCTCCTGCTGATTTCAACATAGATTTGTTGTTCACAGTGAAGCATTATCAGGGACAAAATAGGGTGCGTCCCCTCAGGTTTAGTAGTAGTAGTAGTAACGCCACGCTATTGAGCGTTTTTTTTTCTCTCCGCCGTGGCTCCGGTTCCAAACAAACTGAAACATGATGAACATGAACATGATTGTGCATGCGTAACTGTCGGAAAGCATCAATACAGAGGACTCGATATTCCCGGAGGCATGAGATGCCAAGGAGTCAGACAGCTAGGGACCGGTTCTATTGCCATACCCTGCGTTTTCCCTGCCTGCCAAAGTGGCGGATGGCATGACAATTTGACCCACCACTGCCAACAATTTACCCGCATTTGGCGGGTGGCGGGTGCTAATTTCAGACTCTGCTAATAGCTGATCCATGTGAAGACTATGATGTTTGGAGGTTTCCTTAATGTTTGTCGTGACATTAGCTCCAGCGAAAGATGGAGGAGAGAAGACTAAGGCTACAGGAAGAGGCCAACAGGTACACCACAATTTTCAAACAAACACACTGATTTAGGTTAAAACATAAGTTTGTATTTAGCTTCTGCCTTTTATTCTTTAACCAGTTGAGATGCATAATTCTACAAATACTGCAAACGCTGTTGTTATATTCAGTCTATAAAAGATCATACAGAATTATCAGGTTCTTTTCCTCTAATTTTTCTCAAAAGCCTGTCTCAAGTTAGTTCCTTCCAGCGTCTCTTAAACTTTGAAATGAAATTGATCTGCTTACACCCTCTTAGTGTCCCCTACAGACCCGGTGGTATTATCTGTTTGTGTTGTTATCTGAGGGGAAAGCACTCAATAAATTCTTGGAAAGGGCTCAGTCAGTTTTAGAAATCATTTAGAGCCACACAATTTTGAAGACGGTTTAAAGTCTCTTTTGGTATTTCACCAAAAACACGCACTCAGAGAGAGGGAAAACTCTCTTTGATATCTTCAGATTATGATCGGTATTGTAACAACAACTAAATTAAGTTGGATGGGAAATGAGATATGATAGTATAGGACATGTACTGTATATGGCATTCAATTTTGCATCAACACAGATGTGTGAAATAAATCAGCGTGTACTTCCTCTGTTATTTGTGTCTACAGTTCAGTGGTCAAAGCAGTAAACATACTGTATAACTTATAACCAATTTATTAAACAATTATATTCAAATTAGCCCACGTAGTGATAGTAATTTGAGATAAATTGGCTTTCTACACTAAATCAATCCACAAAGAGGCAGGTGTCATACTGTGGTTCCTCACTGAAGGCAAAAAAAACCCATCAGTGACTCTTAATATTCATACATTTATGAGGGTGTTGCTTCCAAGTTTGGCAAATTCAGTGTGCCAGCAAGTATGGATGTACTGTACATACTGTAAATGTGTGTTTGTCATTACAGGAGATTTGCAGCATCTGGGGCAATGACTGCAGACGAACAAGAGCAGCGTATTCTCTATACCAATGTACTGGAATATGAGCAAGACCATGTAAGTTTGCAATGTAAATCCCATAAATATGTCAAAACTAATGGAAGGTGCCATTACGAGTTACCAGAGCGCAAAGTGATGCCTGGACCTGGAGTATTCAATATATGAAAAAAGGCGAACAGCTCTATGCTTATGTGCTTCTAATAAATCATGTTCTTGCACAACTGGAGAAAACAATTGTTAAATTTGGTATTGAACAATTTTATCAGTTGGTTTAAAATGAATCCACTAATCAGCATTGTATGAAATTATAGATATAGTTGCCAACAAGTCATTTATTGATTTTTTTATTTTTTATTTTTTTTGTCACTTTAGGATTGGCCCAAACTGTGGAAAGCCAACATGAGGACAAATCCTGATGATGTCACATTAGTGTCAGGTCTAGTCTCCTACCTGCTCAGGTAACTGACTGCAACATGAGCATTTTAAATGGAGTTTAAGGTTATATTTGTGCTTAAAGCTGCAGTGGGTAGAAATGGAGCAGATATGATTTTAAAAAAAAAGTTATTTTTATAAAACAAATGAATGAATTCATCAATATTCTGTTACTGTAATGTCTATTTCTCTCCTCAAATGTTCTCAGAAACATCTTGTAGTGTACTGTTTAGCTGTAAAATGAGATAGTTTGTGACCCGGCAGCCATGTTGAGATCTGTTGAGGGAATACCAAGCACCGCCCACCAGCCGGCGCACACTTTCTCATTTTACGGCTAAACAGTACACTATGGTTGCGTCCGAAATTCCACACTAACATGCTATTCAGTACGCTAAAACAGAATGTGAGATATTTTAATATGTTCGAAACCTTAGTATGAAACCAGTAGTACGCGAATTACATACTATTTCCGCTGAAATATTACTGTATGCAACGCTGGACACTACAGAGGCGTAAATATCCCACAATGCAATGCAGTAGTGAAGACAACGTTCATAACAGACATGACGGGCAGCTCTGTAACATCAATAACGCTTCGATATAACTGTAAGTAAGTAAGATTTAACTTTGTTAAGCGTAATTCATTCATTCATTATCCGTAACCGCTTATCCCATTCGGGGTCGCAGGAGCCGATCCCAGCTGACATTGGGTGAAGGCGGGGTGCGCCCTGGACAGGTCTCCAGACTATCACAGGACTGACACACAGAGATAGACAACCATTCACACTCTGAATGAACGTGTAAATGATACTACGACAAACCGAGACTTTCTTGACTTGCATCAAACATCATATGTGTGATTCATGGCACAATTCAAGTGGGATCAAAACAAATATTTGTCTCTCGCTGTTGAATACCGTACATATTTTTTCTGATATAAGGTCCCATGGTGGTCCACCGGAAGGGGGCAGGACTTCACCTCTGTATATGAAGAGGACTGGAAATTGTTATGATATACAATATATTATATAAGCTATCAATTATATATAAATGTGGAAAAAACATCAACTTATATCCCCTAAACTGCCCTAATATACATCTGATTGGAATTTGCATACAGTAGCTCTGGGATGCTGTCATCACCCTGTCACCACGCTAATTGTAACAGGACATTCAACATTTTCAGGCCAAATGAGGATCGACTAATATTTGCACATTGTGACTAACTTGTGTCCTCAGCCGGTCTGACCACCCAGTGGTGAAGCTGCTGAGGAAACATCAGTACCGGGTTTACAACATGCTCTATCCCATCATCAGTAAAGGCCTCCCCCACAGTGCTGCCCTGCCACTGAAGCCGTCTCGCAGCATTCACAGCCTGCTTCATCCAGGTAGGGCCAGAGCCAGGTGTTGTGAGGTGGGTTGATCTGCCAGTAGATTTTACAATGACTGAAATGTAGTTATTACTGCTGTTTCCGTTCGGATGTCAAGTAAATATACAATTAGAGCACGGGGGTCCTTCCCCAGGAAAAAAAGAAAACAATGATGCAGTTTTCACTAAATCAGTTTTTGTGGCTCAGTAATCTCCCACTATTAAGGTAAATACTGTATATTATTTATTTAGAGAATTCCATGTCAATTATTTGTACTGTTATGGTTATTGAAAATAACACTCATATACTCACTCACTCACTCACTCACTCACTTACTTGCACACTAGCATCTACAATGCTGCCACTTTTCTTGAAAAAGCTAAATCTTGTCTGCTTCATTGACATGACGTGTCAATAACAAATGTTATTGATCATACAGAGACCCCGACGAAGCCAACCAGGGACGGTAGCGTTGGTGGCCAGAGCTTCAGCATGGGCTCGTCGCTCTCCCCCTCACTCTCTCACGACCTCCACTCCAACTACGACGACGAGGAAGGGGAGGAGCCTCACGCACAGGTGGCGGTGGATCGGGAAAACTCGTTTGAGGATCTGGAGCAGTTCCTGACCCAGTTGGACTGGGCCCCGCTCCACGGCAGCACAGACGACCCTGGCTCCGATTCAGAGCTGACCTGTGATCCCTCGATGCAGTCGGAGCAGGATGAGGGAAGCATCCAGGAGCTGGAGATGAGAGCACTGATGGAACACCTGAAGGCCGTTGTCAAAGACATTCATATTGCAATTGGTGAGCTCGATGATAGAGGACGGTTTGTGTTTGCATGCTTAGAAAATGTCTTACTATGTTGATTTTCAGCAACAATTTCCTGTTGCTGTTGAAAATGTTTAAGGCTGAATTTTGCATTTTGACCGTCAAATGTAAAAGTTGTTTCTTTATGTTCCAGATCGACTTCTGTCACTGTGTTTGCTATCCTTTGAGTGTCTAAACACTGCCAGCTCTAAAGACCTGTGCCTCGCCAGCATAGAGGAAGCCTTCTTCACACCACTGTGGAGCGCCCTGGTTGCTCTTTTCAGGTACTGCAGCTTAAAACCTAAAACATGTCTTCATATTTTTGTGTATGTCTGTTCTACTCCTATTCTATTTCTATGGGAAGAAAACACACCCACGTAGTACTGGCTGCAAAATCGTAGAAATACACTTAGCGCAGGTATTAATTTCCAAATAGGCATATTAGTCGCTTGCTTTGACATAACCACTGCGGTCTCTCTCTCTCTCTCTCTCTCTCTCTCTCTCTCTCTCTCTCTCACTCTCTCTCTCTCTCTCTCTCTCAAAACCCAGCCGGTCGAGGCAGATGGCCGCCCACCCATAGCCCGGTTCTGCTCGAGATTTCTACCCGCTAAATGGGGAGTTTTTCCTGGCCACAATGCATTACCATCATAATACAATGCTCATGGGGGATCTCTTGTTGGGTCTCTAAATTATAGAGTACGGTCTAGACCTGCTCTATATAAAAAGCATCTCGAGATGACTTCTGTTATGATTTGACGCTTTATAAAAATAAATTGAAAGAGGCTGGGTGTTACACTGCGCATGTCTTGAAGCCTGTGTTGTTAAGGCTGAGCGGAGTTATTCAAAAAAATTCCCGAAGCTGGATCATGATCCGGATTGCAAACAAAATCTAATGGATTGTTCACTGTGCCACACCCCACCCCTCCAAAACATTTCATTTAAATCCATCGTGGACTTTTGGAGTAATCATCTAACCAACAAACCAACAAACAAACCAACGCCGGTGAAAACATAACCTCCTTCCTAGGCCTTCGGCCTTGACGGAGGTAATAAAGTAGAGCATGGATTTAATGAGTGGAGGTGTTTTGCCAGTGGTGAAGTTATGAGTTAGTATGGCAAAAACTTTGAGTTGCAATGGCAGAGTGGCACTGTTCCTGTAGGCTATCCGCTCATGCTCATTTGGTTGTAACGTTATCCAGCATCCATGTAGCGTTGGCAGTCTATTTCCAGGATCCAGCAGCAAAAGTAAACTGCAGTCAATGAGCTGGTAGTTCACGCTACAGTCGCTGTCTCCAGGACCACCTTTTGCTGTGATGATCAAACACAGACTCACAAGGTGAAAACAATACCAGGGTTGCTGTCACGGCTGGTTAGAAAAATTAAGAAATGAGCTCACACCAGTGGCTGCTGATAGATTGAAAATTAATCTACAGGATGTGGGTTGTGTTCAAATAAATTCAAATTAAGTGTATGTTATGAGAGTACTAACATATTCATGGTGGACTTGGAGGAGGTCAGAGGCTTCAGGCATTTAGTATTATGAACGTTTCTTTTTTTTATACTGCATTTAAAGCAAATATTTAGGGTTGGCATGAATTGTTTCCTAGAAATACAGTATGGGTCATGACCAGCATGTGGCAGTGCTACTCCAAGTATGTCAGCCTCTTCCCAGCTTCTATTCAGAGTCCAATTTATTGCCAAGTAAGTTTTCACATACACAGATGTATTTGTATTTATGCATGAAATACAAACAGTAAGATAAATCAAAATTAAGAAAAAAAGCAAGTATTGAAGACAAAAATCAAGACACATAAATATAGAATAGAAGAAAATACAATAAAATCTGAAAACATATCTGAATTAAAAATGGAAGAGCTGTGCAGTTTTTAGAAGTGGTGTTTTTTTGCATAAATGTGCCAAATTGTCCAAGGAATGTGCAAAGGTTCACAGTACAAAGTATAAAAATATTACGCAATGTACAGAGATATAGACCCAAATATGTGCATTGATGTAACGCATGTAGACAGATGTGATGTAACGTGTAAATGTAGAAGATATAT
>CAKAOI010048934.1:0-11517 GCA_916701655.1 Sebastiscus albofasciatus | reverse complement strand
TACTTATTCACAAGCTCAGGAAAGAAAAAATGACAATGTTTTATTGGAAAGCATTTACATATCTTACGCCCACAAGCTGCCAACAACTCAAGCAGAAGCGACCAACAGAAGAGCACGCATTATCACGCTTGTCGACCAGTTAGTTCTAGTATGACAAACTGACCCGCTGAACTTTTGAAAGACCCCGTCAGCAGCCAAGAAGGCCGATCGAGTTCCATACTTTCACACCTCTAATCTTTCCAGTATAGTTGGGTAGGAAAATAAGACGGTCACACAGGCTATCCAAGCCTTCCCAAGACTGAAGACATGAGCATGTAAAGCGATACAGTACGTGGAACAAGAATTTGAAATAATACGAGAGCGTGCCATGTCTGCTGGCGGGGTGGCCGATGACTTTGAATTTACTTTAGATGCAGTATGTTTATTGGAGGGACAGTTAGCTACTTCAAATTAATGTCACATCTAGTTCATGACCTCCAATTGTGTTGCAAAGAAAAGGATGCATTTATCAACATTACCAACTAGTGAAAACTTTAAAAGTTTAATGTTTTAAAGGATGATTGGATAAAATAGTGGAGATGTGTGCATGTATGTCGAGAACAAAAGAGTTCAAAAAGCTTGTTGCTGTTGTGTGTGTGCGTGTGTGTTTCAGCTCAAGGGGAAATACGTCAAAGATGAGCACAGCCTTGCAGACATTTGCCTCCAGAGCAATAAATGTAGATAAATTGCCTGGCTGGGTGCCAGGTCTCCCACCCGGTGTCAGAGGGCAGGACAGTCTTCCCCCCTTCCCTCCTCCCCAATCCACACACACCCACTCACACTCCTGCATTTACACACCATTCACATCTTCAGCGCCAGACCAAACCAAATTAACACCTCTGTCTTTAAGCAGACTGCAACACATTTGGTCAGCAGATCAATCAGACGCTGTGGCCTGTAAAATCAAGACCAAACAAAAGAGGGTTGTTGCAATATACAGCATCTCCAAAGTCACCGGCATTTAAGGCACAAACATGTACGGTAAATCTGACTGTCTATACTGAGATAATGAAGTTTACAAAGAAAACAAGGCACTCAGAATCTCTTATGATCAAATGGATCACTGAAACACTGTGGGAAAACAGAGTTAACTTACAATATGCAAATTAGAGGTCAACCCATTAAATGATGCCAATAGGACGTATTACAAACCATTGTTATCAATGGAACTGGGGGGACGTACATCACTGTTTTGCATGGAGGCTTCATACACATAATGAGGGCCACTTTTGCTGAAAATATCTGTGTACGTATGATTAACTTCTGATAATCTTAACAACTGTTAAAGACCCCAGCTCCAGCCATAATGCACGACAGACTTTAAATTCCATTTAGGACATTTATTATTTAGATAGTTTGAGATATGTTTTCCAGAAAGCAATCCTCCACTCTATGAAAATACCATCAACTCATTATTCAGGCAATATGGTTAGAAAATATGGGTGAATACTTTATACGGGATAAACTGTTTTTACAGCAGGCTGACAAGTGGTATTTGTGTCATATCTGACCCATTTTCAGTTTATTCTCCCCACAAAATGTATCACCAGATTAATCTGCTATGTTGCTCCAAACTATTGTTATTATATCAGCCTTTAAAAATCCATCGGTCGACCTCTAATGCGAGTTATTAAAATGTAACAAAGATAGCCACAGCATATCTCCGAGTCCTTGAGGTGAACTTCAGGAAGGCCAAAGCATCTTTTACCATACAAGTCTAAGTCTAAGACACACTCCACAGCTGGAGGCCTCAGCAGCAACATCATCATGTCTAACTTGGAGAGAAACAGCAGCAAAGCTTCACTGAGTTCCTCCAATGGATAAACAATGAAGCGTGGAAGTCCAACAACAGCCACAGAGGAGCATGGCAGCAAACAAAACACACAAAAGGTTAATCTTTCAAAGTGCAACATACCATATTCTCACTGGATTCCTGTTTGCATTGAGATCCGATCCACTCAACAGTATGAATTAGTCACCAGCAGCCTCCAACTAAACCACCTGAACCCAGACTACATGTAGAGTGCTGCTGCATGTGAAACCGGGGGCCTATATATAACAGTTGTTTTGATGCCTAATTTGCATGCACCACCTAGTTGGCTACACAATCGGCAAATCAGTGTCAACTTTGAGGATGAGGGTGAAAACTCGCAGTTAGTTGCGAGTCTATGATGTCAGTCTATATCAGGGCTGTCCAAAGTGGGGCCCGCGGGCCAAAGTTGGCCCGCCATCAGTCTTTTGGAGGCCGTACACGGCTTGGGTTTATGGTTAGAAGATAGTGGCATCATATGAAACTAGAAAACCTAAGGACTCCATTAGTGCCATATCGTGTCATATTAGCTTGTCCAGAAGGAGGCTAACACTCTAAAGTTGGGCGAAATTTTGGTGGGGTAAAACTGGCATGGCCATTTGTCAAGGGGTCTCTTGAACCTCTGATCTCAAGATATGTGACTGAAAATGGGTTCTATGGGTACCCCAAGTCTCCCCTTTACAGACATGCCCATTTTATAATAATCACATGCAGTTTTGGGGAAAAACATGCAGTTCTTTGAATGCAGTATACATGTGTTATTTTTGCCTATTCTAAAAATGATGTATTTTAATATTTCTACATACTGCACTGCAAAAAAAGGATTTTTAAGAAAGTAAACAAAAGCCTTGTTTCTAGGACATTTTTCTTATTTTTTGGTGTAAATTCTTAAATTAAGAAAAAAAATTTTAAAGTCTGCTCAATCAAGAAAGCACAACACTCATTTTAAGTAAACATTTCTGACATAACAGTTTCTTTGCTTGTAAATAAGCACAATTTTGGCCTATTTTTCTAGTTTTAAGACACATTACAGTCTTAAAGTGTTTTGATTTATAGTCTAGTTTTAAGAATTCTAGCCAAGCAAAATTTGCTTACCCCATTGGCAGATTTTTTTGCTCAAAACAAGAAAATTTGTCGAAATTTAAGAATATTTGGCTTATTTCTACTAGGGCTGTTTTTGCAGTGTGGGGTCCCTAAACAGTCTTGGAAAAGCATAAATTGCATAAATGAGCCCAATTGTATTCAGCAGGTGGGTTTTAAGGGGCTAACTATGTAAAACATATTCAATTATGAGAACTTGGGATCGTAGTGCCATTTTGTATCTTAATAATACAATACAATAGGTGTTTAATTTTGCCCCCTGGCCCACCATTGAGTTCCAGTTTGGCCCTCCAAGGGAAAAGTTTGGGCACCCTTGATCTACATGATGGTGTCACCTCCTCACAACTCACCAGCATGCCCATAACGTCCGTCCACAGTTGGGAGAAGCTGTCTGTGGACGCAGCAGCACTCTCTGCTCGTGGAGGCTCCACGGTCTCCTGATCACCTTCCATGATGTTACAAGATGTTGTGTTCAGTCAGACCAAAGCTTGAATCCAAACCCACAGGCTGCTGATCAACCAGCAACAAACAAACGAGACGTGTGTGTGTGTGCCAAGGTCTGCTGCTCCTACACAAAGTTGCCCTTGACGCACCGGTGAAATGCTCCTACATTGTTTGGCACGATCCAAAGTTTAGTGCGTAAAATGCGTCCGGACATGTTGGTGAAAAACTCCCACAACAACAACTCGTCGTGCGTCGAAAAGTTGGAGTAAAGAAGAAAAACTTCCTAGCGGTGTTGTTCCTCTCTGCTCTTCAGTCCGCTCTGCACGGTGCAGTGCCCGGGCACAAAGCAAACCACACCACACACACAACCGAGGCGGAGATATGTCGTCCAAGTGGAGGAGAAGTTTCCGAAAAAGTTAATGGAATCCCTCGACGAGTGACAGAAAAGTGTCTAAACTAGTGGAGCGAGCACACATGGAGCTTATTTCCATTTAAGATTTGGAGTGAGAGAACCGCCCGGAGCACACAGAGCAAATCCTCCAAACACTGCGCCTCCCCCATCTCTCTCTCTCTCTCTCTCTCTCTCTCTCTCTCTTTCTCTCTCACACACACACACACACACTCCTCCCAACAAAACATTACAGCACAATGTCCCGTGCCAGAAGCACAATGGCCAGGAATTAACTCTGACAAATCATTAATATTCCAATAATAATAAGTAAAACGACAAGTTTATTGGAGTAATTTAATATAATTTGCGCATAAAACACTTATTGTTTTTAAAGGGACTGTTTGTAACTTTCAGAAATGCTTGTTAACAGCGACACCTGTGGCCGTTAAGTCAACGAAAGTCAGCGTGTGGCTCGCGCTTGTGCTCTACATAGACATGAACGAGCATCGCTCAACACAGTGAGGCGACACACGTCAGCTAAAACCACAATATCACTCTATATTTCACTTGCTTGGCAGTAATGTTAGCTGACCAGACGAAGGTCTTTCCATGAATCACTGCTGATCCTAGTGTTGGCTTTTCCTGCTTCAGCCGGAAGAGAAACGTTATCGTCTACCGACTGCGCCCGGAGGGTCGGAGACGATAACGTTTCTCGTTGCGGAGCCCCGTCACTTCACAAGACACGGAAAACCTCTGTTGGTCTGGAGGAGCTGCAGCAGTTATTTCTGCACAAACGTCCACTGTACATTCACCAGATATTCTCAGAGCTAAACTAACTCTCCTGCAGTGTGTAGTGTGCGCGCATTCACGTCTAGAGGTGGAGCAAGACAGCGGGAACGTGCGCGATGTGTGAGTGAAGGCAAGCAGGCAGACAGAGACTCCGGCCACACATGATATATATATATATATATATGTGCTGCATATATATGCAAGTGCGCATGGGATCCCAACCCAGTAGATTTATACGTCTAAGAAGTTACAAACAGTCCCTTTAAGAATTCCAATAAGTCATTTCTATGGCCTAGTAAAGTTCAATCAATATGAATTAACATGAGCTACTCTCTCTGAAAGCCAGAAACAAGAGTCTCAAACTTGTGATGTCATAGGGTGTATAAAGTCTGGAGCTGCTCCTTAAACAATGAAAGGAAGACTGATTTTGTGGACTTGCAGAATGTTTGTTTTTGTTTTTTTATACCCAAATGAGCTTTATTCTATTGTAGTGTTCTCAGTTGTGAAACAGAAAATGTTCCCATATGCTCGCAACATTTCCCGTGGGTGCTCTCAGTGTCATCTATTCATTGTCTATGGAGCAGCTCTACAATTTATACCCTATGACATCACAAGTTGGAGTTTTAGCACTCTAGTTTTTTTGTATTTGGGAGAGAGTTGTTCATGTTTATTAATATTTTTTGGACTGTCTTAGACCATAGGAATAACATGTCTGAATTTTTGAAAATGGCCGTAGATCCCCTTTAACTCTAAACATCATGTGAATTTCCAAATATCTGCTGTACTCATTGTCGACGTGAGTGACCAAATCCTACTTCATGATGATTTTTATGTCCCTATTGCCTTCTATGAGCATTTTAACAAGTGAGTTTATAGTTGTGGATGCTCTAAAAGCCATTATAGAAGTACAGTTCATTTAAGGGATTGTTTTTTTACCAGCCGAGAAAACTTTTTTATCTCGTGCTGACAGGGCTTTCCACCAATACGTCTCTCCGGCCGGCGTTGAATAGGGACTGTGAACAAAGCACATTCTCCACACAATTGTACGAACAACAAAAAAGCGCATGGGAAAAAATGTTTTTACGGGGGTGATGCATACTGTGTCCTACGGCCGGGCATAAATCTGGTCGAAATACTGAACAATAACACGATGAAACTTTGACTGTAACAACTTCATTTGAGTCACTTTTGTCTAACGATTCACATATCACAAACACCAGCTGTTGGTATATAATGTAACAGCGACGTCCCCTGTGCTGCAGATCTCATTTGAATACGTAAGATAAAAAAGAAACACGTCATGTACAAGCATGAAATTGCACAGCTCTCCTGTCTGATCAGCCGTTTGTTACGCTCCACCAGCAGGCTACTCTATTGTAATGAAGAAGTCTCTGATTCGCCCTGTTGTTCTCAGAAGAGGCACATTTTCTCAGAGCTGCAACAGCTGCCAGGTCTTGTGACAGATGCCAGAAGGATGAGAGATAGAGAGAGACGGAGAGGAACGTTTTAAATCACAGCTCCTCTCTCTCAGCTCCCCTTCCCCGTGGTTGGTTTCAAGCCAATCTAAAATGCTGCTTCACCTGCTGTTTACCAGTTCGGCCTACAACACCACATGCAATAAGAACATGAATTTAAAAAGCAACATAACCGAAGGGGAAATGATAAAACATTAACCACACATTCCTCTCCGGTAACCATGCAAAAAGTGATCAGTTACACAATAATCCCCACAGCTACAGGTTCACCTGTAGTGTGAGGAGATATGTGATAGGAGGTCTGTATGGTGTAAAAGGCTCCCACACGTTTCACTGACAGCTTCACATTTTTGCAGCACAGTCTACACTTGATGGATATGTGCACACTTTTATGCAATTAGTAGCGTATTATAAAGATATTGATGTTTGAAACGAGACTTACAGTTACAGCCTACAGCTAGCAGGTCTGTGAGACTGCACAGCAGTGTTCTGAGCTAACTGCTTGCTAACGGCATGCTAATATGCTCATAATGATAATGCTAGCATGTTTAGCAGGTATAATGTTTAACATCTTAGTTTAGCATCTGGTGGGAATGTCATTAGTTTTGCACATATATGGCAGTAGGAAACTCTGGGTCTGAAAAGTGAAGCCAATGCTGAAGTGCCTTAAACTGTCATTCTTTCTAATAGCCAGCAGGGGGCGACTCCTCTGGTTGCACTTGATTTATTACCTCAGTAAACATTGTAAACATGAGTTTATGGTCTCAATCACTGGTTTCAAGTTTTCTTCATTACAACATGATGTTCATTTAGTAAATTATGGTCCCATTTAGAGTCAAATAGACGTTAAAGCATGGTATACTTTAGGGCGTGGCTACCTTGTGATTGACAGGTTCGCTATCACGGTGTTATCCGGCCTGTTTTTTTGTCTTACAACTTTAACCCTTTCACAGTGTGTTTTCAGTTCATGAAAGTTAACTGTTAAACATTTTGGTCGCCTAGAAATGTCTTCTTCAGCATTCGGTTGTAGCGCCACCCTCTGATGTCACTTCTGGTTGCAAAAAAACAAGATGGCGACAGCCAAAATGCTGAACTTGAGGCTTCAAAACGGTAGTCCACAAGCTAATGGGTGACGTCAGGGTGACTACGTCCACTTCTTATATACAGTCTATATGATATTTGGTCATACATTGGCGTCATGGACGAATAGAAATTTGGACCCAATGATGGCGCAAGAGAAAAGGTCAGGGGAGCAAGGTTTTCACAATTCATCCTCTGGGGAACATGAATGTTAGTAACACATTTCATGGCAATTCATCCAATACTTTGAGATATTTCAATAAAAAACACAAATGTCAACAACGTCAGGGGATCACCAAAGTTAGTAGGATTCATCCTCTGGGGATCATGACTGTCCATCCAGTAGATACTTCAGCCTTGACTTAAATGGTGCACACTCCTGCACCACAAATCCAAATAACACTCCTCTTTGTTGGCACTGATCGTCCCTTTATATACAACATCATGGTTCAAAGTGTGTGTAGGTGAATTTTTACAGGCCTTGGATGAGCAGCAGCTGCTCAACAGTATCCCGCTTACAGTCTAAACACACAGAAACACACGCTCGCACAAGAGCAGCTTTGTTGGCTCGGCGAGTCGACAACCCGGGGGTCTGCGATCGCCGACCTCGCATCTGTAACCTCTGGTCGACAGCAGCAGTGAGCGGTAGGACTGCTAGTGCTAGTGTGTGTCCATTACATCATTGCGCAGTCCATCCGTCTTCGCCTGCTTCTAAAGAATGATGACCACGTTGTGTTTTTTGAGGCACCACCCTGATCCTCCCCCCCTTACCCAAATACAAGACAGCGTGACCCCACCTGGAGCAACTCAAACAGAGGGGTCAAACTGTTGTATTAATGAGCAGAGCAGGAAGCCTGTTGACTTAGACCACACTCATCAAACACTGCCGGTGTGTGTGGAGATGCCAGCTCTCCCCTTCTCTCTTCACACTGACCACTAATCAAGGTGTCACGTTGCCAGACGAGAGGAAACACAAGCCACTTGCTAATTATTTCACCATAAGCTAATTGGCAATTTACTACACGTCAGAGAGTCGGCTCCTTTGATCAGCTCTTCGGTGAGGAACGAGGGCAACATTTGGAGCGTATGAACGCGGAGAGGATCCACCTGCAACCAATTCACAGCGTCTATAAAATGTGTCCCGAAAGTAGGATGTGAGAGCTGAACTTGTTTCATGGTTCTCATGATATATAGGATGATGTCATGAATATAAATTGTGAGCGTGGGTTACTTTGAACATAGTCTCGAAAGGCCTCAGGACTTGGACTGCGCCCTGATGGGTGTCAAGTATGAAAGTAATTTTGACACTTTTTACTGCCTTTCATCTATATTCTTTCATCTGTTTTATCTATTATTAATAGGTTCATTGTCTTATCGTTCTTCTCCTGTGCTGATTCTGCTGGGCTCCTGTGGGATGGGAGGAAATCTGCGCTGTCATTAGGTTTGGGTCGGAGCAGGGAAACCTCTAGAGTAGACTTATATTAGACATGCCAAAGTCATTTCTGCGTGGGGTCATTGTGTGTGTGACTTTCTAATCAACATAAATCAGTTAAAAACAAGCCTATTTTCACAAAATGGAGGCAGGGTGGGGACTGGGGTTGACAGCATCATGACTAAATTTACAGGAGTAGGTAGGAACCTTAGAACAGGTCAGGACAAGACTAAATCTCAAGGAAGAGCATGTGTTTCTTGCAGATATCACTACAGACATGAAGATCTTACATCTACAAAGAATCAACTAATCTCCCACCGAGTCCTTTCATTAACCGCTCAAACTCTCCCACAGGCTGAATAACGTTAAAGATTCAGATGAACTTCCGTCGAGACGGTAGATATCCTATAAATGCACGTGTCCTGGATTACAGTGTATCGCAGCGTTTCATTTTATGACTCGGCAAGATTATCACAAAAGCGGGCGACGTGTCTAAACACACTCGTAGGAGGGGTGATGATGATGATGATGATGATGCGAGGTAAGAACAGAGAATAGAGAGGAAGATAAAGGTGTGGGAGGAGTTAGAGAGTATAGGAGAAGATTGCAGTGGAATCTTTCTGGCTATAACAGCATAACAGTAATTAGCATCAAACTGATAAAAGTTACATTTTAAGTTTATTTTATTGATTCACATATTTAATTGTGATTATCTCATGATTGTTCGTGATTGCATGATTAACCGTGATTGATTGCACATTTTTTATCTGTTCAAAATGTACCTTAAAGGGAGATTTGTCAAGCATTTAATACTCTTTTCAACATGGGAGTGGGTAAATATGCTGCTTTATGCAACTGTATGTATATATTTATTATTGGAAATCAATAACCAACACAAAACAACGACAAATGTTGTCCAGAAACCCTCACAGGTACTGCATTTAGCATAAAAAAATAACAGTTGTCAGTGTGTCAGTGTGCTGACTTGACTATGACTTGCCCCAAACTGCATGTGATTATCATAAAGTGGGCATGTCTGTAAAGGGGAGACTCGTGGGTACCCAAAGAATCCATTTTCATTCACATACCGTGAAGTCAGAGGTCAAGGGACCCCTTTGAAAATGGCCACAACAGTTTTTCCTTGCCAAAATTTAGCGTAACTTTTGAGCGTTATATAAACCTCCTTTGCAACAAACTAGTATGTCATACCAATGGATTCCTTAAGTTTTCTAGTTTCATAGGATGCCAGTATCTTCACTCTCTGCATTAATGCGTTAAATAATTTAGTGACGTTAAAACAAATTTGCATTAATGCGTTATTATTGCGTCAACTTTTTTTAAGGAAAAGAATAGTAAATCATATTTAGTTCTAACCATGAGTTGTTAGGAGTAAAAGGGGATATGAAGAGGAGGAGAGAGACAATGGAGACGGGCCCTGAGACGGAGCGGAGGAGAAAAAGGAGATAAGAGATAGAAAAAGAATGCAGATGGCGTTAAAGCAGAGCAGTGGCTGGACCTCCCCTGATAGTGAGAGTGACCTTTACTGGAGGTCAGTGACCCCCAGGCCTTAAAAATAGCCCCCTGGGTGGGGAGTCACGAACCGTGCTGCCATGGGTGATTAACAAGTTGGTGGACAGACATCAAGGACACCACCAACGCACTGAAGGAATGCTAGACATGACCACACAACACTAACACTTAACATAACTGAGTTTTACAGCATATATCCTCTAGATTGTGATGATATAAGTAACATCATGCAGCCTATTCTGTTCCAGTAGATTGTATTAATTATATAGAATACTAATTTAAACATAGGTCATTATAAAGTCCTCATATTGGAGCAATAAAGATATAATCACCTCTCTTGTTGCCCGTATCTTCATCTACCTCTCACCTTTGTCTTACCCTGTGTTTCTACACATCGTCCTCCTTTTTTTCCCAAATCAGCACATATAGGTTTATACCTCAAGCTTAATTGGATCGAACATCCTGAACCCTTGTCTCTTAGTTCTCCGTGCGCCTTCTCTAAGTGATTAATTGGGATCAAGATTTTCACATCATTAATTCCGCTTAGTCGATGGGTCAAAGGCCTGACAGTCCCCAGGCTTCTTCCTTTGAACCAATCTAGATGCGAGCATTCGTTACTCTTATTTATATGTGTGTGTATATATATGTGTTTGTGTGTATTCCAATGTGCAAGATGTGTGTGTGTGTGTGTGTGCGTAGGCGGCTGAGGGCAGCCCCACAGTGCTTCACACGCCACTGAGCCTTGTGTGGGAGTTATCACACAAACCCAATTAGCATGACAACTAATTACTGTTGCCTCGGTCCCCTCCCCCAGCTGAGCAACTCATTAAATTAAATCAACACACTGGCCTTTCCACTGAAAACAATGCTTTCGGGGAGTAATAATGAAACGCCTGGCGCTCGCTGTTTGTGTGCTCGGGGTATTACTTTTCATAGGGTGGTCAACCATAACACTGGAGTCTTTTGGAAGCTGGGGGAAACTTTGAATATCAACACGGGAGCTACTTCATGGGCTAGAGGGAGGAGGAGAAGAAGAGAAAATGTAGAGGAAGAGATAAACACAAAGTGATATGCATGGGCAACTGGGAGAACACAGAACAACAAATGGGTACAGAAAAACCTGCTGACACCGCTGTAACTCAGACAAAACATTTCTCGTGTCGCATATGAGTCAATTTGACGTTTAACTCAAAGAGTTCTGTGTACTCGATTGTGCACTCTCCAACTCATATGCATACATTTCACACTATAATATTGCGTCTCCCACAGACACGAGCGTTTCCGACTTGGATTTACAAGTAGTAATCCACGCTTTTATTAATGCAGCCGTAATTGCAGGACCCTTTCATGTGCTTTGTGCAGAAAAACCGCCGATATATAAACAAAGCATATTTCTGCTAAGCCCTGGATCCCCACATTCTCCATG
>CAKAOI010048933.1:23228-89431 GCA_916701655.1 Sebastiscus albofasciatus | reverse complement strand
TGTGTATGTTTGTTGATGTGTGTGTGTATGTATGTGTGTGTGTGTGTATGTATGTTGATGTGTGAGTGTGTGTGTGTGTGTGTGTATGTTGATGTGTATGTGTATGTATGTGTGTGTGTGTGTGTGTATGTATGTTGATGTGTGTGTGTATGTATGTGTGTGTGTGTGTGTGTGTGTGTGTATGTTGGTGTGTGTGTGTTTATGTGTGTGCGTGTGTTTGTGTATGTGTCTCTCTCTCTGTCTCTCTCTTACCAGCCAGGCTGTTGTAACACTCCAGCTCTGCGTTCTCCATGGCCCCCTTCTGCTCATCTGTCAGCCTCTCTGACTTGCTGATGGTGGGCAGTAGAGGGGACGGTGGTTTGGAGCTGGAGTCCGGATCCCCCAGCACCCTGCACAGCCCTTTAATCTCCAGCAGAGCGCGGTGGTACTTGCCTATCGCCTCTCGGTACTTCTTATCCTTGTAGCACTGGGTGCCCTGACACTTGAAGTCCAGCGCCCGTCTCACCACGTCGGCCGGCTCGTTGAGAGACGGTTGCTTCAGCATCGAGCCTCCATGATGCCTCTGCTGCTGCTGGAGCTGCTGCTGGTATCTGGCATCTCTGGTCCGGCTGCTGCTGCTGCTGCTGCTGTTGGGAGGCTGAGCGCAGTGCTGCTGGAGCCTCGGGGAGCCGCCGCTGCTGTCGGTGGTGTGTCCGCCTCTGCTGCCGTCGTGCCCGGCCTGGATCACGCTCATCTTTTCGTCGTTATTGTGTTCTAGCTGCTTCACTGCATCCTCTCGGCCGCAGCGTCTTCTTCTTCTTCTGTGCGCAACTCTCCTGCGCGATGCGATGCGATGCGATGCGCGCTCCTCCGTTGGAGCCTCTTCGCGTGTTTTTCCTCTCCGACGAGCTGATTGGTGGATAAACACCAGGCCACTGGTCCTATGGGGGTCCTCCAGCAGGAAGAGGAGAGAGGGGATGATTTCATTATCAGTTTATTTAGAGATAATTTCATCAGCAGTTTGTTTACAACCTGGACATAATGTTTTATTTTAAATCAGACTGCATTGATAATGTTTTATTCACAAAGGGAAATTTCACTGTCAATAAAAATGACAAAATACAAAGACCTACAATTGAGACAAGATATACTGAAAACCACAAAACAAAAACCACACAAAAAATAGGTAAAGTAGATGTAATAAATAAATATAAACAGAAGTGTTACACTAGAAGTATAAAATATAACAATATAAAATGAGTTTATTCGGTTTTTAATTAGTTAAATTGGAATAAAGGGCACAAATAAAGCGTAGAAAATGCATTTTAATAACAGAGAAGAAATGTGCAAAAAGAGACACTGCTGTTATTATTCTCCCTTATTGTTTTATGATTATTTTAGCAAACACAAAAATCTAAGTTATTATTTATATAATATATCATTATTCTAATTGATATACCATTTTTGAGCCTAATTTGGCAATATTGTACCCGCACTTTTATTTCATATAAACCCTTTAATTTATTGTAATAGTAGAAAAGAAACAACAACAAAGAAATAAAAATAAGAATAAAATGTGAACTACACATACTCATACTGTTTTATTTGTTACACCCATACTTATTACTCTTGGCATTTTTGTTGTGTTGAAAATAAAAATATTGAAAGTGACAAATGTCAATTTCAATCAGGTATTTAGTGAGCCTGATTTGTTCTGAATTGACAAAGAATATATAAATATTCCTGTTATATTATTTTGTGTTTATTATAGTCAAATAAAAGCCGGAGAATGTAATAATAAATAATGCCTCATTTTATCAGATTTCTCTGGCCTTGCATGCAAATTCCTTTGGATATTACAATAATTCAGCCTCCTCAAATTAAATATATTTGCGAAGGAGGAGCACTTGAGGACACAGTGAATATCAGCTCCCTCCTTCCACTTAAATATCCCTTTCAGTCTCTCGCTCTTATCTCACATCGGAGGAATGCAGTCATCTCCACTCAGATGAATCAGATAATGATCATCCAGCCTGTCGTCTCTCGCCCGAGCAGCCTGCAGCCTGCCTCTCCTCCAGACTGCAGGCATTCTGCGCAGCCACTTTGGACACATTCATGACAGGCTCTGGTCTCTAATGACAGGCTATGATGTCATTCAACCCGGGGTTTATGCGGGGTAATGCTGTTACGAGCCTCTATTATGAAGAGGGGAGCATCTAGGTGATGAATATGGTCGTCCTTTGCTCTGACAAAAGAGCTTTTTCACTGTCATTTGATCAACAACACTGAGTGTGTGTGCTGTCACACTCACAGGGCAGTGAACCAGCTGTCTGGGTGTGTCTCTGGAATTTCAGCTCTCTGGAGCAAATGCTGCTGATCAGAAATAAAGACCGTGAACCATGAAAGCTGCTCTTGCGTAAAGCTCAAACTGATGCTTGTTTGCAATATCATGTGTCTTTAATTGGGATCTAGATATAGCCCACTAGGCCTTGTTGTTGTCAAGAAAGATACACACATGCACAAACACTACTAATACAATACATTTAAAGGGACTGTTTGTAACTTTCAGACATGCTTGTTAACAACGACACCTGTGGCCGTTAAGTCAACGAAAGTCAGCGTCGGGTTGTGCTTGCTCGCTCTAAATAGACATGAATGAGCATCTCTCAAAACAGAGAGGCGACACACGTCAGCTAAAACCACAATATCACTCTATATTTCACCTGCTTGGCAGTAATGTTAGCTGACCAGACGGAGGTCTCTCCATGAATCAATGCTGATCCTAGTGTTGGCTTTTCCTGCTTCAACCTCCGGGGCTGAAGCAAGAAGAGAAACGTTATCGTCTCCGACCGCAGTTAGAGGGAGACACCGGCACCCGGTCGGAGACGATAACATTTCTCGCTGCGGAGCCCTGTCACTTCACAAGACACGGGAAACCTCTGTTGGTCTGGAGGAGCTGCAGCATTTATTTCTGCACAAACGTCCACTGTACATTCACTAGATGTTCTCAGAGCTAAACTAACTCTTCTGCACTGTGTAGTGTGTGCGCATGCATGTGTAGAGGTGGAGCGAGACAGCAAGAATGCGCGCGGTGTGTAAGTGAAGGCAAACAGGCAGAGGAGCAAAGTACAGCAGAGATTCCGGCCACACGCGAGCGCGCATATTCGAGCGAGCATGGGAAACCGGCCCGGTAGATTTACACGTGTGAAAAGTTACAAACAGTCCCTTTAATGACATTTTGAATCAATGTGAATGTGAATGAATCACTTACATTTGTTATGTCTGCCAATAAAATAATAAAACAATGGGGAGAAATAACAGTAGTGTCTCTTTTTGCACAATTCTTTCTCTTTTATTAAAATGCCTTTACGACGCTTAATTCGTGCCCTTTATTACAATTTAATTAATTAAAACGATGAAGGCTACGTCATCACACTGCGCCCGGAAGTTTACTAGAGACAACGTCATCTTTGTGAGACCAGTTGTTTACATCATGGCGGCGGTGGATTTCAGAGGTAGATAAATCACCGCTTTATTATCTGTTAGAAAGTTATTTCAGTGTTTTTGTTTGTTTTGCTGTAGTGGTATTTAATAAGTCAACAATTAACGTGTTTTATTTGGAGCGTTGAGATAAAGCTGCTGCTTATATTTGCTGTTAGAAGCTAAACTTAGCAACGATTAGCATCTCCTCCGCTTTTATTAGCATGTCGGCTAACTTAGCTAATACTGACTGGCTAACAGAGTGGTCAATAAAGCTATAAAATTAATAAATTATGGTCGTATATAAAATCCAGCAATGTTGTTGGTAGAGGAGGTTTTGAATATCGTTATTCAAACATCCGATTTAGTTAAAATTACTGTCACTGACAGCTTCATTAACTAACAGCTGGAAATACTATTCTTCTTTCGCAACGGTTTTTTAGTGAAAATGACTGATACTCAAGGGTTCAGTCGTTCCGAGATGTAGGATGAGAAATTACAATCACTTCTGTGTCTTATATGTTATATAGTATATATTATGCTCTCTATTCTATTTATTTTGAACTTAATGCTGGTATAAAAGCAAGAAATTGGGAAACATAAATGCAACGCAAGAATTGACTTGATTTTATTCTGTCATAAGCAACATAAACATAGCACACAAATATTCACAAACAAAACAAAAAAAAACTTTTAAAAAACCTGACAGCTCCGTTACTGTTAACTGGATAACAACTGGTAACGTTACTCAAGGGTTCAGCCTTTATGAGAAGTAGGAGGATAAATTACAATCACTTTTTATCTATATGTTACATATTATATAATGTAAATTATACTATATATTATTCTATTTATTTTGAACTTAATACTGCTATAAAACTGGAATACTTCCAACCAACAACAAAGAAACATATAGATGCAAAGCAAAGATTTAACTTGATTTTGTTCTGGCTTAAGCAACACGCAAATGTTCACAAAACAAAACAAAAAAAGCTTTAGAAACCTGAAGTCCCAGCTATATCAAAACAGGCTAAAGAAGTGGTCTAAATATGATGTGATTTAGCTTTTTATTCTGGGATATATTGCTCAGGTTTTACAGCCCTGATAGCAATGTCCTGATTGAAGCTTTTTTTTTTTTTTTTTTTTTAAACTATACTTTTCAAAACAGAGCTGGACATTATACCTTGAGGCTGTGGTGGTGGTGGTGGTGGTGGTGGTGATGATGATGATGATGATGATGTGTATAACATTAGTGCCTGCTCCATCCATTAATCCTTGAAAGTGTTGAGCAAAATCCTAATATCATTTTGAACCTCACATGTAACCAATGTACTAAAATTGACCAGCCTTTAGCTTACGACATTAGTAACATTTTTCGTTCAATTTGCAGACAACCTTCTTGGGATATCCTGGGTGGACAGCGGCTGGGTGCCAATTCTTAACCCTGGAAATGTACTGGACTACTTCTCTGAGAGAAGTAACCCCTTCTATGACCGAACCTGTAATAATGAGGTAGTGAAGATGCAGCGGCTTACTCTGGAACATCTGAAGTAAGTTTTCCCAATAGTTGCACAAGAATAAGAAATAAAGAAATTAAATGTCACATTGAACTTGTGGTATTGGCACAAAGATGATACTGAATGCATTGTAGGATTCATGCAGGTTAATTAACATGTGGAGCTTAAGCAAATCCCAATAAAACACACAGATGTAGAAGTTATTAAGACTTGTTCTGTTTTAAAGGTCAGAAATATATTTTCAGTACAGAACTGCAAGTTGTTGTACTGAGTGACATTTGCAAAACTAAAAGCAAACATTGTTTCTGTCTTATTTTCAGTCAGATGGTGGGAGTGGAGTACATTCTTCTTCATGCTCAGGAGCCAATTCTTTACATAATCCGGAAACAACAGAGGCAGTCACCAACACAATGTGAGCAATATAGCGTGTAGATGATTGCTACTGATATTGTACAAAGCACATGTATATTACTGTTTGATAAAGATGAAATTACCTAATAAGCAGCCTGGTGAATTGTAGTATCAGTGACGCAGCTGACCACATGTGTCCTCTCCATCATTATCCAGCTACATAGTGTATTTATTTTATTTAATATACTCATGGCTGTCACAAAAAAATTTAAATTGTTCATTTCATGCTCTATGTGATGATATTATTGTCACTACTATTGTATGTTTTCATCGTCCAGTGATTCCCCTGGCTGACTACTACATCATAGCAGGAGTGGTGTACCAGGCGCCAGACCTGGGAACAGTTATTAGCTCTAGAGCGGTGAGAAATTATAGTTTGATCCTATAAAATACACTTGGAAATGGAGTATTATTAAGGCTGCTGATGGTGGATTTTGATAACACATAAATTATGTGACATAAATGTGTTTTAGCTTTCTGCTGTCCATGGAATCCAGTCTGCTTTTGATGAGGCCATGTCATATTGTCGCTATCACCCATCCAAAGGATACTGGTGGCACTTCAAGGACCAGGAGGAGAGAGGTTAGGTTTTGGCAGTTCATTTAAACTTACAGTTTAGATGTTTAAGTGGTAGTGTTATTAGCAGTGGGATAGTTCCTATAACGAGATCACAGATATATAAAAAGAAGACATTAAGAGCCATAGGAATGGTGTTCAGCAATCCCAGAATGTTTATAATAGTGAGTTCAAGTTTAATATGATGACTTTGGCAAAAGCTGATTAACTCTCTTTTTTTTTTGTTTTACAGAAAAAAACAAACCCAAGTCTAAGAAGAAAGAGGAGCCGAGTTCACTGTTTCAGAGGCACCGTGTCGACACGCTCCTTCTGGACCTCAGGTCAAAGTTTCCACCAACATTCTACCAGGTACATGTTACTCCGACTCAAAATTGTTTTTCATGTTGAGTATTCTCAATCTTTTCATTTGAAATTTCCTATAATAGAATTTATTCATACTGTTTTTCTTTCTGCAATTTCAGCCCAAGCCTGGGGAGAAGCCTATTCCAGGTATGACCCTGAAATAGTTGCGTTATATTCAGATCCTAAAGTTACATAATAAATAGTGCTGTAAATGAGGTTATGTTCTTTTCTTCAAATTCTGTCTGTCTATGGTTTTTCATTTGTATTTTGTGTGTACTTGTGGTATTATTTCACTTAAAGGGACAAATTGGGTGTTTTGAAGTGGGGTTGTATGCTATAATACATTTTGCTGCCTCCGTCCATAGCAGTACATTGCTTTGTTTCTGTGCTGTAACTCCTGTCTGTTTCTCCAAACTAGGGGAAATTACAACCCCACTTCAAAACACCCAAACTATCCCTTTAATCTTGGGTCTATGTATATCTGGCAGTGCTATAACATTGTCTTTACATTCAGAAACTATATTTCAAAGTACATGGTGTTCAGATTTTGATGTGAAGATAGTGACTCAATATCCACAAAATCCTTGAGTTTTCCTCTAATTGCATGCTCTTGTATTGCAGTTGAGGTGAAGAAAGAGCCTGAACCCCCCACAGAAGCTGTTAAACAAGAGGAAAGGGAACCAGCCACAAAGTCCTCCGCCCCAGCTCCGCCAAGCAAACCGCCTCCTGAGAAGAGAGCCAGACTACAGTGAGAAGAGTCATTCGTTTCACACTCTGGGAAGATGGAGAAAATAATTGAAAGTCCTACATGACTAACTAAAAGAACAGCTTGGGAGTAGTTTTGTTCCTACAAATTTACAAGATCGTCTGCTCATTTCATCAGTTTACAGGAGGCTAAGAATGAACTGGCACAAAAAAATGTCAGTTCCTTGTCTCAGTGCCAGGACTGCTTTTACACTGTAACCTTAGTCTTGTGCACGTGATAACTTTGGCATCATGGACATCTCAGGCAGCTGTACTACAAACGGGGGTTAACTGCCTGAGGCCAACAGGCGTTTAGCAGTATTCACTGAGGATGAGGTTTTTTGATGATAAGCTGACATCAGCATCAGTGTCGGTTTACTGTTGACATCAGCGTAATATTTGTGTTGTAGTGACTTCAGAGGACAGTTTAATTCCTTGTCTGCATTACAGGGTGATGTGTCATAATGCATCATCTCATCTGAAAAGCAAAAAGCTTTTTGACTTTAGCACCTCTCTTTAATTACAGACACATTCACCTGTTTTTTTGTAAGGAATACTTTTTGTGTGTTTTTCTATTAAACTGTATCAGCTACTGTGTCCTGATGTGTTCAATTGTTGACAAATAATAGTGCAGAGTCTTTCACAGGGGCCATTTTTCTGCAGAATGAATACCTTTACTTTTCATATGTCTGTACTTTTACTAAAGTTGGGTCTCTTCTAAGGTTACAAAGGGGTATAAATTGAGCAGAAAATGAGTTTGAAAATGGGAGAGTGTGGCCAGCAGGTGTCGCCGTTTTGTCACATTTGATCCGAGCCTTTAATTGCCTAATGATACATTTTATATCATGCCTTTATTCTGTCTGTCATCACTGCGTTGAGTCATGTTCAAGTCAAATATATTTAGTCACTCAGGAAATATTCATTCTCTTTTTTTTAAACTTTGATATTTATTTTGCATTTTCAGCTCTGGGTTGAACATCAAGAGCATCCATACAGAATTCAACAATACAACACTTAACAAATTCAGCGAACAGTACAACATTTAACAAAAACAGATCCATTTTTCCCAGTTCTTGTTTTTTGGAATAGTATATCCCATAATGTCATTAATAGTTACATTTACATTATACCAGAAAGGCTTTAGTTTAGTGCAGCTCCAGAAAACATGGGTATGGTTGGCCTCCAGATTGCCACAGAGCCTCCAACATGGTTGCTGGGTCTTTAGCTGAGAAATATTCATTTTCACCAAGGAGAGAAAGCACAAAGCAATTGTGCATATATATATACCTAGTAGTAGCCATGGAAGCAGCTACTGTCGACACTCAATAACTAAAAAATAATATATACATATACATATATATATTATTTATATATATATATAATATTTATATAAAAATTATATATTTATATAAAAATATATTTTAAAAAATAGAAAAAAAGAAATTATTATATATACATATATATATAATTGTTTTATTTTTTCTTATTTTTTAATTTTATACATTTTTATACATATATATATTTTATTATTTGTTTTATTTTATTTTTTATATATATATGTTTTATATAAATATATACTTTTTATATAAATATATAAATATTATATATATATATATATATATATATATCAAATTTTATTATTTATTTAGTGTAGACAGTAGCTGCTTCCATGGCTACTACTCCTACTAGGTCCGGATGCCACGAAGAAGAGTCATCTCGCAGGGCGTGGTGGGATAGGAGTCTCCTCAGTGGAGGACTGGAGGACTGGAGGACTGAGAACAGAACAGTGCCCCAGCTGGCTGGCTAGCAGCAGCAGCAGAAGAAGAAGAAGATGGCTGCAGAGGGAGAGATTCTCAGGCCAGTGTCTGGATATAACAGAGCTCCGTTTGTCATGATGTTCACCGACGACTAGAGCCAGCCCCGCAGCGTGTCTGTCACCTCACCGCCCGGGTCGGTTGTTCCGTTCGCTCCGGTTCCTGCTCGGATTCGTCGGGATAATAAACCTGAACATGGGGTCGCAGACTCTCCAGATCCTGAGGCAGGGGGTCTGGGCTTCAGTCACAGGCGGCTGGTACTACGACCCCGACCAGAACACATTCGTCAACGCTTTACATCTCTACATCTGGCTGTTCCTGCTGTGTTTCCCCTTCACACTTTACATGGTGAGCCGTTTTGTGTTGTTTTAACCCCTTTTTATACTCCATTTGTCTTGACTGTTGACACCAAACCCCAAAGTGTCCGTTAGGTTTAGCTGCTGCCACACAGAGGAGACTAACGGTCGGACCCTGGCTATTATCTGGAGCGGAGACAATGTAAACGTCCAATTAAACTAACGAAACGTCACGGACTACTTAAACCACACACTAAATATGTCATAAAACCAAAAGGTTGATGGATTTACATTTAGATAAACCTCATTTAGATGACACAAATGACAGAATAATCTCTAAAAGGCTGCCCCTTTAAGTGTACCATCCCACTACATAGATGGGACCCTCTTTTGTTTATAGTCTGTGTTTTATCACAGCGATGCTGGTTAAAGAGCTGTTAGGATATTAAATGTTGTTTATACACTGTGCCAGGCTGTAATCAGTGAATTTAATTCCCCCATCCCCCCTTTTATCTAGTTGTTTTCCTCTTGTCCTGTAGTGATTTGTGGTATCACCAGTTTTCAGGAGCTCTACCAGCTGACAAGGGAGGATGTTAACAGAAATCTGGCAACTTTAAAGATCCCATATTATAAAAAAGTGAGATTTTTATATTATAAAGCAGATTTTAAGTGCTATATAAATACTGTTTTCAACTATCAAAACGCTCAATATACTGAGAAATACACACTATTCAGTAATTGTGTGTCTGAAACAAGCCGTTAGGATTTCTGTTCATTTGTGATGTCACAAATATGTCAGTAAACGGATGCCCACTGAAGTGTACCATCCCACTACATAGATGGGACCTTCTTTTGTTTATATTCTGTGTTTTATCACAGTGATGCTGGTTAAAGAGCTGTTAGGATATTAAACAGTCGTTTATACACTGTGCCAGGCTGTAATCAGTGAATTTAATTCCCCCATCCCTCCTTTTATCTAGTTGTTTTCCTCCTGTCCTTTAGTGATTTGTGGTATCACCAGTTTTCAGGAGCTCTACCAGCTGACAAGGGAGGATGTTAACAGGAATCTGGCAACTGTAAAGTTCCCATATTGTAAAAAAAAAAGTGAGATTTTCATGTATTTTATATTATAAAGCAGTTTTAAGTGCTATATAAATACTGTTAAACTATCAAACCGCTCAATATACTGAGAAATACACACACAGCCCGTGTTCAGTAATTGTGCGTCTGAAACAAGCCGTTAGGATTTCTGTCCATTTGTGATGTCACAAATATATCTGTAAACGGCTGCCCCCTGAAGTGTACCATCCCACTACATAGATGGGACCCAGAATGCTCTTTTGTTTATATTCTGTGTTTATCACAGCGATGCGGTTAAGAGCCGGTAGGATATTTAATACACTGTGCCAGGCTGTAACCAGTGAATTTAATTCCCCCACCCTCCCTTCTTCTTTTATCTAGTTGTTTTCCTCCTGTCGGTAGTGATTTGTGGTATCACCAGTTTTCAGAGGCTATACCAGCTGTGACTGCAAAGAGCACAGCTGACAAGGGAGGATGTTAACAGGAATCTGGCAACTTTAAATAATACACACAGTATTGTGTAATATAACTTATTATTTTAATGGAGCTTCCCAGCAAAAAGCATTTCACACGATTGTACCTGTATAACTGGCGTGAAAATAAACATCCTGAATCTTGAATCTTGAGCCCGTATTCAGTAATTGTGCATCTGAAACAAGCCGTTAGGATTTCTGTCCATTTGTGATGTCACAAATATACAATACATGTATAGATCATGACACTGTTTTAAACATAAACATTCTAAATGTGTCCCAGTTTATTTCCTGTTGCAGTGTATGTAAATAACATCAGCTGACAGGAAGTAAACATGGACCCAAACTGTTGCCTAGCACTAAAACGGAGCTTTTCAGACAGAGGGTGAATACAGGTATATTCAGGCAGACTATATGAGAAACCTAAAGGTTTTTTTTAACATTACCGCATGTAAACATGTTCTAGTAGAAACACAAAATACAAGTATGAACCTGAAAATGAGCATGATATGGGACCTTTAATGCACAAGAAAAAACACACTTTGGCTGCTGTTTGCTCGGTTTATTTGTCACAAGGTGTCTTTGTTGTTGCTTTTTTGAAGGCACTGCTTTGTGTTTACTTTAGCACAGTGGTAGCTCACCCTCTCTAAACTGTCTTGACTTGACACCTCAAGTTATAGTCCACTTGTGCATGTTATCTATGGGTTGTTTGTCAAGTAATTCAGGTTACAATAACAAGCTGAACTGTCAGTGAATCATTGTGGTTTTTTTTTGCTGAACCTCATTACTTCCATTTTATGTTAATTTATGCTTCTACTTCACTACATTTACGAGGCAAATATTGTACTTTTTACATACATTAAAAAGCATTGTGACCCCTTACTTAAAGAACAGTGCCTATTTGGGGCCCTCGTCACCTTTCAGATGTCTATGAGTTGTTAGCAGTTCCACCAAAGAGACACTTCCCCTCTAAACTTCTCAGATGGTTTAATTTTAATAACTGTTCAAGGCCCAAAGAGGTAGAAAATGTTCAATAGTTCACATAAAAAGCAAAGATTAGCGAAAGGTACAAAAATAATGTGACTTTTAAACTTTTGGAGGAGGCTGACCCCTAGGTTGGGAACCAGTGGACTAAACTACGTGGTAGCTCACCCTCTCTAAACTGTCTTGACTTGATACCTCAAGTTATAGTCCACTTGTGCATGTTATCTGTAGGTTGTTTGTCAAATAGTTCAGGCTACAGAACAAGCTGAAATGTCAGTGAATCATTGCTAATACATCTCTATAAATGTACCCATGTCAGGAAATGCTAAAGCATACTAACTTCTATATTGAGAAGCTGATGTTTCAAAAAAAGGTTTGTGGTTTCCGTTCTATTCCTGGAGTGGAAATACGCTGGTCAGCTATGTGGTTTATATTGAGCCACAGGTTTGAGTGGTGGTGCTGCTGTTTGTATTAACTGCAAACAGATGCAGCAGCAGCAGCAGCAGCAGCGGGACATCTCAAGGACAACAGAGACGCAGAAGATGGAGCTCGGATACCTTGTGGTAGACATACAGGTGCTCTGTGACAGCCTCCTTCTCTGGCAGCTTCACAATTAAAAGAGACATTATAAAGATAATTGAATGCAGTTTTTTAAGAAATGCTGCCAGTGTGCGTCATAAATAATTGGCACAATTAAATCTATCTTTCAGCTGTGTTTAGAGGAGCTAACTTGGATGCAGTTCACAGGTTTAAATCTTGTCATCTGTCGACTGTTATTCCTCATGACCGAATGTCCTTCAGCAAGACATTATTTAACTGCCTACCTGTTGTTTTGGGGGGGAAAAGTCAGCTAAAAACCAGCGAGAGCAAACATAGTTAAACATATCTTTATTTTCATTTTCCAGAAGAACAAAATAATCTTGGACAATACTAATAATACATCACTCCTTAGCCCTTGAGATAAATAAATAAAATAAAATATACAGTCAGCATCATCCCGTTCCTTCTACAATATTAAAAGCTTCTTTTTCTAATCCCAGGCCCTGCAACCAACCATGGTGATCGTGGGAATCTACTGTGGTGTTATCGCTGCCATGTTCTTGCTGCTGAAGATGGTGAACTACCGCCTCCACCATGCCCTGGATGAGGGGGAGGTGGTGGAACACCAGGCCAAGGAGAACCAGGGCAGCAGAGGTGGCACTGAGGGGGCTAACGATGGTGGCATCACCCGTCGGGAGGACAGCAATGGCCCGGGGTAAGTTCACGTCTTAGTCAGCCCAGTGGTGGATGGGGGTATCAGGAGATGTAGGACAGAGATGCTCCAGGAGTGTGACTAAGCTGCTCAGATGATGAGGCAGACAAGGCTGTGTAGGAGTGTCGTGTATTAGCTGGGAGACGTCATGCTTCCTTATAAATGATGGTGAAGAGTCACATTGAGCGTGATTGTGGAGTCATTTAAAGGTGATGTGTTCTGGAGATGAGGTCAAAGGTCTAGTCTTCAGGTGGAGAAAAGACATGTTAAGAATAATCAATATATCACTTTAAAGGCTTCCAAATAGGGCAAATTGAGCCTAGCTGTCACAGCAGCAGTGATGGGGGAAGTAAGATTTTAGAGAGACGCCTGCAGAAAGAGAGAGGTATTAAACACAACACATGCTTTAGGCTGAGTTCAAATTATTAGATGATACTCACCATGCAAGCTGAACCACCAGGGCACCCTGGGAAAATTTACTCCGAAAGTAATCAGTTTTAGTTTTTCAAATTTGTCCGCACTGGCTTTGGCGAAGAAGCTTGTTGTTGATTAAGCATACTTAAAGTTGCCCTGTGGCGTTTTCTTGTAAACAATGTTTCTGTTCACTTTCAGTGTTAATCGCCAAAACGTCTGAAATTGCATACTATGCACTACATAGTATATATTCAATATGTGTACTATCATTCACGCACTACGCAGTAATTTACAACGTCACTTCCTGAGAGCCTTCTTGCCGGTTGGAGACGCGTAACCATGGTAACCCGTGCCGACCTCATGTGACCAAACGGTGATTTGTGAGAACCATAAAGTCTGAACCAATTAAGAAGATATATTACGCCTAGCAAAGTGAAATCTTATACTTAAATTGAAGTGTTATTGATGTAACAGAGCTGTCCACTATTGTCTGTTCTGAACATGTGTCGTCATTACCGCATTGCATTCTGGGGTATTTATGCTGCCCTGGTGTCCAGTGTTTGCATACTATAATATTACACCGTAAATAGTATGCATTTCACATACTATTGGTTTCATCCTATGGTTTCGGATATACTAAAACATCTCAGATACTGTTTTATAGCGTACTAAATAGCATCTTTGTATGAAATTTCGGATGCAGCCATTGTTTATATCATTGAAGCCTAACAAACGTGTGGGTTGGGATGCATTTACCCCCTGATAAAACATTTTCAAAGCTGAATGATTTGCTTTTTTTCAAGGTTTTTGAAACCTGCATTGTTTACATTAATGTTAACTTGCTAGCAGTCATTTTTGCTGGTGCATTGCTGTGCCTCTTGGTGCTTTACGGCCACCTGTAGACCAGTAATATACTGTTGTGTGAAACAGTTGGCTGGAGCGTGTATCACATCACCCACATTTATGTCTGGGCCCACTCACAATAACATCCCTTCAGAGCTACAAGTAGTCACAAACCCCACGGGGAACCTTTAGGTGACTTTCTCTTTCAGTTGTAAGCATGTTCTTATTTGGTCTCACTTTTGTATGTTCTGCTCTGATGTCATGGTGCATGCATTGATAGAGTGGTATTTGTCAGTCTTATGTCCCAGTGTGTGTATAGACGCATGAATATTGGCTCAAAAAATGATGATAGAACTTGTTTTACCTCCTTAAGCCGCATGTTCCTTTGTAGAATACATGTTCTGACTAGATAAATGAATACCTCTAAAACCACTGAGCATCCTCAAAGCACGGAAATTAAATATGCAACCCATATGTTTTTAAACCCAAGTATGTTAACAGTGAAATATGTGCTAATTAATGCTTTGATTAGGGTCATTAATGAGCTCATTAGTATGAGGGTTATATTTAGCATGGTTGAACAATAACATGAACAACTGACAATGAATTACACAAGTTTTAAAAGTAATTTACATCATCAGTTTCCATTAAATAGCAAGTACTGCAACACATTAAAAAGTACAAAATGACGTATTACCTCGTCTCTGAATGCCAGGCTTCAGCTCTCATTCAGAAGAAACAAAATCCAGTGAAGTTTGAGCGTTTTACTGCCCATGACTCGAAGAAGTGACTCATATTCACATTCCAGAGGGAGTGCTTAGCAGGACGCTGAGAGAGGGGAAAGACAACAAGGAGAACGAGAGCTACCGACCACAGGGGCAGTCGCAGCTTTGCCCACACATCTGGAGTTACATTCCGGGTTGTTTGAGTTTACAGTAGAGCAGACGAGCCGAGCTGAACTTGATTAAGGTGTCTTTGCAACACCACCCACTCATTTTCCCCTCACTGGTCCTTTTTCCAGTCTCTATGCGTTGCAGCTTGTTATTTGGAGTGTTGGTGTTGTGGTTTGACCCGTTATGAAACGTTTTTTGGCATATGGAAATGATTTATAGACAATCCCTGGCTAGTTGTTTGTTTCGACATACCAACTGGTTAAACAAGCACGTCCGGGCTAAATATAGGCCTGGAGAAAATCTACATCATGGAGGCTTTCATCTGTTTTTGCTCTTTCAGTTGATTTTCAAAAACTCATATAAAGGATGTGAAATACAGGCCTGTTTAATAAAGTTACGTGATTTGTTTTGCCCTGAATTGAGTGAGGTGAACCGATAGAAGCAAAGGACATAAATGACATATAACAGTGCCAACTGTACATCATCTGAACAAGATGAAAAGCTGTACCAACCATTTATTCTGTTTCTATGCTGGTAATACTAAGCATATGCATGTGTTTGTGTGTCTGTACAGGGACCCTGGAGGGGGTATTGAGATGGCAGACTTCATCAGGCAAGAGACTCCACCAGTGGACTGCAGCTCCAGGAACTCCTATATTGGGTTGGAGTCTAACCAGCAGGTAAGCAGAGCGCTGTTGTGCTGCATACCGCATACCGTACTGGGCTGAATATAAGATGATCCTGATTATAAGACCCACTCTCCTCCTCCAGGTCATTATTTGCTTTAAGTAAAGTGAAAAGAAGATCATTAGATCTATGCAAGAACAACACACAAAACATTGTAAAACTATTTGTTTAACAGGTCATAACGGAAATTAAGTACTCCAATTTGACACAAGTTTTTGATGATGAATGACTGAATGATGGACATTTACATTTCACTAATGTAATGTTTCCCCAAATTTTTTTTGTTGATGCAAAAAAGACAGTTGTGCAACACTACTACACTTTGTTATGGAGTGATTTCCGACACAGCCTAAATATCTTTTGACTACTATCAGCCCCAATCAAGCAAAGCAAACATGACATCTACTTTGTGATTGAAACATAGTGTCTTCTATTAAAGGAAACAGAGTCCTAAAGGAGTGATTTAGTTTCAGACGTCACATGTACATACTATTGTGCAAACTGAACTACATCTGAAGTATCCAAAACCACCAGTTTATTCACAACATAGTTCTGTACTTCACTGCTTGTGTTACAAGTGATAAATGATCAGGAAACTACTGCTACACACTGCAGGGAACATCTTTAATCTTCCCACAAACAAGCGTCATCTGCTGAGTCCTGACAGCTTTTAAACCTCCTCCCAAACCGAAGGAGCAAAAGTCCAAGTTTAAAATGGACTTTTGTTATTGCTGGACTAGAGGAAGGAACTGTTTGTGTGTCCCTCTCTGTGTGTGTGTGTGTGTGTGTAGGGGGATCATTTCATTAGGTATGATCCTCACGCAGCTTGCTGACAGCTGATATCTTCTTAAATATTCAAAGTTATTTAGCTGTTTTATTCTGTGAGATATATTTAACCTCTGAATCCCCATGGGTGCTGTGCTCTCCGTCTTTGTACTGCGTGTCCTTGAGTCGCTAATCAGCCGGCATGTTCTGCTCAGCTGCTGTGTACCGAGTTGGAAGGGAAGCCAAAACTTTTCTCAGTGATGGCACAGTGAAGAGGCGCCGGCTGTTTGAGATACACAAACGGCGTCTTCTTTTGGATGTTGTATCCTCTAATGATCACACACCTTGTCAGTTTGCCTTTATGAGCATTTTACTCCAGAAGTTTGCTGTTGATATCCTGACGATCTGTTTCAAAAGACAAAAGGCTTGACTTGCCTTTTTATTCAAATTTCAGATTGCATCCAGCCACGGAAGAGCAACACTAGCCAAAGGTAACCACGACTACCTTGTCATGCATACTAAATCCAAATGCCAAATCATTTTCCCCTGTGTCTGTGTAAGAACTGACTTGTTCTGGTTTTACAACGTTCTTTGTGACCCTGCTGTGATGCATTTTCTTTTCTGCGGGATCACCACATCCCTGACCATGATCACCCCAGCTGCCCAGGAGATGTAGCCTGACTCAGCATTACTGTGACCTCACCAGTCACATCAAGATGAAGCAGCTGTTTGAAAAAAACCCCAAAAAGTAATCCACTGTAAGACCCAGCATGGGAGTCTTTCTCCAGGAACTCTTTATTGGGAAAACTGAGCAGAAGACAATAATGAACTTGTAGCTTTGCTTTGGGTCCGTTGTACTGAGTGTTAGAGTGAGGCGGCTGCGTCGTCTGAATAATTCAGCGAGTCTGTTCGATGCCATTCTAATTAGCCGGCAGTTTGTGATGACAGGAAATGGTCTGAAGTGGGACAAGGGCTCTGCTGGGGTTTAGCTTTTTAATCTTCTTCCCTTCAAGGATTCCATCCGCTCAGACTGTCCATCACAAACTCCCAGACAGTATCACCAAGTAAGACTTGCAGGATTTGAGCGAGCACAAAGAACAGTTACATCGTTTGTTCAAAGGTTATCTTGCACAGCCTGCAGGGCATTCAGGGAATCTGTTCAGAAGAGCTCATGATATTTTGGTTGTTCCAGGTACGCAACTTGGAGCACCTCTCAGAAGTAGTGATTCTGAGAAGAAGGCAGGGCTATCTGTTTCTTTATCCTCTGTAGACGCCAGTTATGTGTGGCTGCCCAGGGTTAGTGGTTGTCAATGTATTAATAATTGATTAAACATGTCATCTCTTAATTGCCTTCTTCCCATCTTCGCAGGAGATGTGGGAAAGACTTCAGATGACATCAGTTTGACTCTTGTCGAGAGCTGCAGCCATGATCATGGTAAATATGCACGGCGGACAAAAAGCTTTCTCGTGTTACTGTCTGTGACATGTCAACACCGTCCTTAATGTTTCTTTTCTTTGTGTCCCTTTAGATCTGCTATCAGACACAAAGATGTACTGCCTTGTCCCCAATGACTCCTTCGCGTCCTTGCAGCCGTCAACCTCCTTGTGTCCTTCAGAGCTGTCCAGGGAGCCTGCTGATCTCTGTAATTCTGCTGCTTACCACTTCAGCCTGTCACACTCCGGTGACACAGAGGTGACCTCTCACGCATCCATGCAATCTCAGACCTACAGGAAGGAGCTCCGTTCTCGGGGCCTGCCTCGGACCTCCAGCTCGGCGGGTTCTGCTTTCCCCGACCCCTGTCTGCCAGACTTTGCTCTGTACCCTCCACCCAGGAGAGGTGGCCTTGACCCTGTGTGTGAGCTGGAGGCCGCCAGACCACACAGGCCAGGGTTGTGTGGCAGAGAGGGAGGCGAGCGGCTGTATCAGCAGGACCAGGCTGTGCCCTCCACCTCTGGAATAGAGTGTTACAGGCACAAAGAACCACGTAGAGTCGCCCGTTCAGCTTCCAGGGAGGTGGGGGAGGGTAGCTCAGGACTGTACCAGGTGGAGGTGGGTGGTGGTGGGAAAGGCTCAGGTGGTGGAGGAAAGTCCCAGGGAGGGGAGCGCAGTGCTGAGAGCCTCAGGAGCTTGAGTACTCGCAGCAGTGGCTCTACTGAGAGCTACTGCAGTGGCACAGACAGAGACACCAACAGCACCGTCAGCAGCTTTCACAGTGAACAGACCAGCTCTACACATGTGGAGAGTCTGCTCTCACTTTCAGGGGACGAGCGTGGACGGGACAGAGCAGATGCTGTATCTGCACCTACAGACGGCAGGACTTCTAGCCTTGGCAGTATTAGCTCTCGAGGTCTCAGCAACCTTCCCTCCAGGGAGGCCAATAAAAACCCTCACGCCAATGAGCTGACTGCTAAACAACCTGCTGACACACCGTCCTCTGCAACCCAAGAGCTGGTAGAACCTGGTAGGAGCCAGGAAGAGCCTGGCATAAGGACCAATGCTGATGGCTCAACAGGTGTAGCTGCCAGCGAGCAGGAGCAGGTGAAAGACGACAGTCAACCAAAGTCAGCCAACAATGTTCAGAGGACTTCCTCCCTGTCAACAGGGCGCAGTGGACGCCGGCGGACTGGCAAGAAAAGGGCGAGCAGCTTTGACGCCAGCCGTCACCGGGACTACATGTGTTTGCGTGGTATGGCCAAGCCTTGTAGTGCTGTGTTTACTGGGGGTGGGGAGGAGGACTCCAGCGATCAGAGTGAACTCAGTTGTGCCTCCAGTCTCCACTCCACCCACCACCTAAGCACAGACAGCTCATCTAGCACCACTTCCCGCTCCTGTCACTCACCAGAGGGCTGCTACCGGGCCCTGAAAGCCAAGCACACTGCAGCCTCCGCCTCCTCCTCCACAGCGAAAGCTGCGGCAGGATCTGAGGCAGGAGTGCGGACCGAAGGGAAGCGGCGCACCTCCCGCCGTACCCCCAGCACAGGCAGTGCCAAAACACATGCCAGAGTGTTGAGTTTGGACAGTGGTACGGCCGCCTGCCTTAATGATCCCAGCCGCCTCGGAGCTCCAGCTGGGCCCCGGCCCCTTACCACCTCCAAGTCGGACCTGGAAGCCAAAGAAGGGGAAGTCCTGGATGCGGCATCCCTGCTGGGTCGAGCCTCCCAGCTGGAGTCAGTGACCCGCTCCAGAAACAGTCTGCCCAATCAGGCAGCTTTCACTGAGCCTCAGGATGCCACTGCTGCTTCCCTGCGGGGTATGTACCACACACAGCGCGCTGACATACTGTACACAGTGCATTCTGTCTGGTTTACTACTAGTGTTTGATGACTAGTCCACTTTTCATGTTGTCTCTGAACAAGAAATGTCGTGTTATTCACATTTAACTGGTTGATTACTCCACTTGTTTAGACATGCACTCTATTTTGTGAATTATCAGCAGAACTGTATTAGACTGAAATGTTCCCATACAGAATAATATAGGCACTATTTTTTTATTTTTGCCTGCTTTGCAGATTTAGATTGTTTAAGTGATAACCTGAATGATGCTTGTGTATTGAACATACTTTAATTGGAAGCCATATATCATGCTCACTTTACTGGATAGCTGCTCTCTGGGCTATTAGTAGGAGCATAAGGAGAGAACTTGCAATATCGAGAGTGTTTTGGGTGTAGTCCTCCAGACATTAGGCTAGCTTCATTATTGTGTGTGTGTGAGAGTGTGTGTGTGTGAGTGAGTGTGTGTGTGTGTGTGTGTGAGAGTGTGTGTGTGTGAGTGAGTGTGTGTGTGTGTGTGTGTGTGTGGCTGCATATGAGATGTTGTCTGCCTCGCTCATTCAGTGTAACCATGGTGAGTTTCCATGGAGTGACAATTCTGACCCAAGCATAGTGTTCCTTGTGTAGATCACTATTAGCATGACGGCACAGTGTGTGCTTTGTGCTGAGGTTAGACAAACAGCAGCTCTCTTATTAGTGTCATACACACCGAGTCACATAGACAGACACTCCCTCCCCCACATTCTTCGTTTCTCGTTATTTGGCTTCTGTGTGTCGAACGTGGACATTTTTCACGACGTCGCCGTTGCTTGTTTCGTAGCTTTCTACAGTGTGCACCTCCTGGGATGTACAATATGAGAGAGAAGATACGCCTGGACATGTCAGCTATTGGCCGGGAAAGATTTCATAATTAGTGTTTGATTCCTGACGTCTGGATTTGTGTTAACCTGACTCTAAGCCATCAAGGTCACAGTCAATTCCATATAGAGAGGCAAAGTCCCGCCCCTTCTGGTGGACCCCCATGGGAACTTATTTTGGAAAAAGTATGTACGGTTGTCAACAGCAAGAGACAAATGAACAAAATGTTTTTGATCCTGTTCGAATTGCCCCATGAATCACATATATGATGTTTGTCAATTTAAAAGATAATTTTGCGAGTCAAGAAAGTCCCAATTTGCGTGGGTTTGTCGTATTATCATTTAGTTTTGTGAGAACACACTAGCTGAAAACACTAGCTAGTGAGTTAATATTCCACGCACAAATGAAACGTTATCTTACCTGATGTGTTTTATCCAAGAGAAAGAACGAGCGAGACCTGTTGCTGGTGTGAGTACATCCCAGTACGAAAAACACAGACATCGTAGCTTCAGAGAGAGACGTCACTTACAGTACGCAACCGTTGGGTGTGTAGTCTTTCTAATGATGTATTTTGAGTCTTATGCTTCAACAGTTTTATAACAAAGTGAGACTTTCTTGACTTGTAAAGTTATGTTTTTAATTGACAAACGTGTGATTCATGGCGCAAATCAAACATAATAAAAAAAAATATATTTGTCTCTCGTTGTTGACTACCGTTAATATTTTTTCCAAAATAAGGTCCCATGGTGGTCCAGGAAGGGGCGGGACTTCGCCTCTCTATAGGGGCATTCACTGGTAGTAGAAACTAGCACAGCGTTTGTTGGTTGGTTGGTTAAAACTTCCTTCGCTGGACTTGAAGTCCTCAGTAGTGGTTATTATTGGTGGGAATTTGCAGGACTGAAAATATTTGTATGTCACTCCTCACGCTACTTGGTATTGTTATGCTGAAGAGTTGATTTATTGCAGAAAGACTAAGTATCTTTTCAGTGGATAAATAATACACCTTTTCTCCTACAAATGAAAAGTTAAATTTGTAAGTGAATTCACCCCTGCTCAGTTTAATACACTAGAGAGATTTGCCACTACAGCCTGACTTGTTGACGTACACACAGGCTAACTATAGCTAGACTCCAGCTAGAATTAGCCTGGGTGTATGCAAGGTTAGCTAACTTAAGCTGCTAAAGTTAGCTAACTTTAGCTAGAGTTTGCTGAGTCATTTTGCTGCATTTGATAGTTTTATCTGCGCTACTATAGAGTGCTGCAGGGATGAAGTATTTTTGTATGCCAACCAGGAAGTTAGCATCGCCCTGGTTCCCTCAACAAAGGGAATATCAACAGTTTCCTCAGACAAATTATACAATTACGAAGAATTCTAATAATTACAATGGCCTCCGCCATTTCTGATATATGTTACAAATAATTTCTTCCCATCTGAAACACATGAACACGTCTCCCAGCCACAGAAAAATGTAATTATGTATTGTGAATTTGCCGTAAAAGAAGCAGAAGTATTGCAGAGTTATTAAGTCAGCAAACTGACTCAGCAGTTATTGAGCAATATATCTATTTAAAGTTTGCTAACATTAGCCACCATGAGCGACTGGTCATACCAGACCAAATACAGCAAAACCCATGGGTGTAATGAACTCAGCAAGGTTGTTTTATTACTTCTTAATTCAGCTTTTCATTTAAGATGGAAGAGGAAGAAAGTGTTTTTTAATCTTCTGAAAGTTACACTGTCTTGCTTTAAAGCAGCTGACTCGAGCGGATCTTGGGGAAATTAAGTGTTTCATTATCTGTTATTCACCACTTGTGGCCACAGTGGACGCTGTCCAGCAAAAGTTATAAGGCTCACTTTGAATGTTCCCAGAACAGTACACGCTATTAGTGTTGTTCAGTCAGTCACGTTGTAGTGGATGTCTTAGTTTGAAATGTTTGGAGTGAAAGTCTCCATTGGTAGTCTGAAGTTCAAGCAGTGGATTTTGTAATAGTTGTTGCTTTGTTATTTAAATGTACCTGAAATCCAGCAAGTGTCCACATAAAGCTCTCAAAAAAAAGGAAACGCATCCAGTCTGACCGGCCAATGATGTCTCTCACCATGACAGCCCCAGGGAGCGAGGAGACGGTCATATTTCGGCGTGAGCGTAGCACGTTTCGTCGGCAGGCTGTGCGGCGGCGACACAACGCAGGGAGTAACCCCACCCCACCCACCTCTCTCATTGGATCTCCTCTCAGGTACGCCGTGCATGGAGCAGGGAATCCTTTCTGTCGTTGTGTTGCCTGGTGTGAGCATGTTACCAGGTGGCGCTCTCTCCTCCTGTCCCACATCAACACCAGTCTGCTGCAGTGCATGGCATCAAGCAAGACGTCATCTATCATTGGATGGGTGTCTCCGCTCTGCATGTGATGTCTTTCGTCCTCCTTTTCTCAAGACTCTTTTCATCCTGTTATCATATGATCTAACAATCTTTTTAAATTCCACATACTGAGCATGGATCAAAGAACGGAGTATTCGCAAAACCTCAATGACACAATACCACATGGTCTGACTGTTAAACTATACTTGGCTGACATGCCGTCTCCTCTCAGAACTGCGCATGATTCGTTCAATAATACACATAGACGTGCCGCTGTATCACATTGCTTTGCCCTTTTGAGCAACCTTTCTAAGGAGAGAGATAAAGATGGTATCGATCACTTTTTTTAAAGGTTTAAGTCTGTCCCCACAGGAAAACACTGTTTGTGTTGTTTTTAATTGTGAGAGACCCTCGCTGCTCATTAATAGATTTTAACAGCCCAGCTTTTAACACCTTTTATGGCTGGCGATATGGCCAACATCTTAGAGTAGTAAATGTCAAATTGGGTGTGTCTCCAGTACCCTTATCAGTCCCTTTTGGCTTTATGTGGGATCTAACCTTGAAAACCTGAGTCCTCTTTGGCCAGAGTTGTATTTTAATCCTTGCTGTCCAGCATGACAATGACCTGACACGATTGACTACTGCCCTGCAGAGCACTTCAAATGAGCTGTCAGGCCTGAGGATGTAGCCTGATTAGAGAGACCACGTCGTAACTGGAAGGTCACAGGTTCTTTCATGGCAACAGCTTGTGTGTCCCTTCCTGTCAAATCAGCAAAGCGTAAAACCCCTCAGAGATATAGCTCAAATAACAGACTCTATTACTGTATTTAAAGAGGCAATTTAACCACTGTTAGCATTACAAACATAGAAGACATAAAGCTGAATGTTATGCTGTGGATATACATCAGCTCCTGGGGTCTGTCTCCAGTTTCGATGCGCAACTGCCAACAGCTATTCACCTCCAGCCAAGACTCTGTATTTTCCCGCATCTATGTAGCAAGGTCACATTTCTAAATGCTGAGCCTAGAAAAATGTTAAGCAAGGAACACAAGCGTGCAGCCTGCCAGGGGTCAATAAACTTGCAAAATCGTTCCCTCTTCCATTGATCCCTCCATCCTCCCCTGTCCCCTCACTCCAAACACTTTTTTGACTTTCTTAGTGGTGCACCGGTCACTGCATGATTCATTAAAAGAACAGTGTGTAATATTTCTGGGGATCTATTAGCAGAAATGGAATGTAATACTCAGAACTATGTTTTCATTAGTGTATAATTACCTAAAACTATGAATGGTTGTGGTTTCGTTAGCTCTGAAGGCGCCCTTCATATCTACATAGGGAGCATGTCTTCTTCACAGAGACCGCCGTGTTGCTCCTCCATGTTTTTACAGTAGCCCAGAACGGACAAACCAAACACTGGCTCTAGAGAGAGCCTTATGTGTTTTTACGTTACCTGAAGGCCACCGTAGTTCTCCGACACGCTTGTGAAACTGCGGTGTTGTGTGCCGCAGAGTGCAAAACTGTGATACCACCAGCCGCCGTCTGACTTCCGTTGCTCCTAAAGTAGTGTTGTTATGGTGAGGATGGGGTCCGAGGTTAACGGTGTTACCACGGTTTTGCACTCGGCGGCTCACATTACCACAGTCTTGGAAAGGGAGGAGTGAGTGGAGGGGTACTCAGCTGGTTGCAATCTGCAACCACACCACTAGATGCGGCCAAATCCTACACACTGTACCTTTTAAAATATTGTAAATTTAAGTAATCATACAATTAAGTCACCTACCAGTGGTGTAGTTACTGATAATTATCTCCATCTCCAGCTTTAAAGCTTTTAGAAGTCTTAGAAAACAGGCTTTACACTCAATTTCACAAAACACGTCCATAGCTGGTACCATTATGGAGGTCCACCTGCAGTGTGCATGTAAATGTGAAACATGAAAAAGAAAAATATGTTTAAAGAATGTGTTATTGGTAAATCTTAGTCCCTCATCTGTAGCCCCTAGCCTCTTCTGCAGATCAATAAATGTGTAGTTAATGTGAACACTAACTGTTAAAAGCAACACGGTGATGATTGGATACAAAAAAGGTGTAAAGATTATACATTTGTTTTCGGAAATTAGCCATTATGATATGTTGATTTCTTAAGACACCAAACTTAACACCTGTTCAGGGCCATTTTTGCCTCAGAGTTTGGGACCTTCACTATGAAACCCAGCATCTGCATCACATCACCCTCTATTGTGAAATGACCTGTGCCCTTCCTCTTCCCCACCCTGTGATGATGTTGTATATCAACAGTACCCCTCTGGCCTCCATCACTTCTCATGTCCTCCCCTTCTCCCTTCTCCTCCAACAGTCTTCAGGAGGCTCTCAGCCAGGCCTCCCAGCCTTCTACTTCCCAGGTGAAAAGTCAGCCATCCAGAACCCCGTCCCAGGTGACCGTGCTGAGCGCAAGCGCCTCCCTGCTGGCCAGGAATGGAAGCACACACCTGGAGGGTTCTCAGGACAAGGCATCAACTGTTGGCGCTACCAGCTTGCAGGATGACTTCGGTAGGGAGCGCACGAAGAGAGCCGAGATGTTAAAATGAAGGAGTTTCTCATGGAGTTGGATTTGTAGTTTGTGGGGACGTGGATCCATATGATGATTTTGTTTGGCTGTGTTGTCCTGGTTTGCTTTGGATAGAAAGTTGCTTCAGTGGCTTTGATGGTTTGAAGAGAGCTGATCACGGATATGACTGTTGCAGTCAATCATAGCAGAGCACAAATTATCCACGGTCGGTGGGTTGACGCAATCGGTCAAAGCCGAGTGCAATTATCCATGCTCCATTTATCACTGTCTGTGATATTGTCTGTAGCCAATATTTGACCTCACTTGGATGCGACCCCCACTGCTGACAGCCGAGTGTTACAGATTGCTGTTGATGCCTTTACATAAACATGTGTCACTGATATCCTTATCACGTCAATGACTGTAAAAAAAGAGAGGTTTTGTAAGAGCTGTTGCGTCCTTCCTCTGAACCGATGGTAAATGGATTACTGCTGCGACTCATAATTTGACCCGGAGCAGATGGCTATTATGAGAAACTTGGTGGTCTGAGTGTCTGTGGCTTGTAATCTCAGAGCATTAATAATTCTTCTCTAACTGCTGCATATGATTTCCCTACTTTGACTTTATCTGAGTTTATATGCAACCCTGACGACAGACATTGGTTTACCAAACACCAGTGTGCACGGTTGCATAAGGTATCTCAAGAAAATATGTAGTTCTGATGATTTATTAAGGGAAACTTAGGTCATGTCCTTATCAGATGTCCTTGAGTAAATATGTTTTCATCCTGAAGTACACTTCAAAGCTCTAAGGAATTCCTGAGAGGTTATCTTCAGTTGCATCCTTAGTAATGAAAATACAAATATGCATTCCTTTTTTTCATTGGCAAACAGGAGGGAATGAGTGTTTTGACACTGGATGCATTTTTAGGGCCCGAGAACAGACAGCATTGGGCAGCGAAGGCCCTACTGAAACTGTAGCAATTATTGTTATCACTTTTATTCTTGTCATATTTATTGATTCACGCTGGACAATACTTTTGGGTCATACTTTCTCTTCAACATGTTTTCCCTTCCTTCTTTCTCATTCTTCCCAGCATTTTTAACAACCAAACTATTAAAACCACGAACCTCGAGTAGTCGAGCACATCTCTGGTAAACACAAGATTTAAAGTGGTGCTTTAGTGTGATCCTTTGTCTAGAAAGTTTTACCAACTAATCGAAACGACACATACAGAGTTGGGATTGCAGTTGAGGTTTCATTAACCTGAGCGGGAGCAGTGTTACCATGGCAACTTTTTAATATTCCTCCTGGAGTGTTAGGAATAATGCATTATTTTAGGAATCTATTTAAGATGTGTCTTGCAAAACCCAGCAGCACATTAGTTTGGAAATGAAAAAATAACATTGTTAGAGAAGTCAACCAGGCAAAGGTTGTTAAATTGTGTCTGTGAGCCTTTCTGTCAAGTCTTTGTGAATTACTATAGTTGTTGAGCTTCATGGCTTCTACATTTCTATCCTGCTGTTATACCTCATCACAGGATAAATTGCAATAAAGCTCCACTGAAGCAGCAGAAGTACAATGGGAGCAACGTGACTGCTGCTGAAGGAAATGACAGACTTGTTTATGGCCTCTTTGGGAAGAGACACATTCACTCAATGATCCCATTAGCTCAGATGAACACAGTAATATTACCAAAGTCATCTAATTCCCTGCATGTAAACAGTGCAGTTTAATGAAATTATTCCCACAGACACAGTCACTCTGCTTGTGATTTCCGTGGACTGACGTTGCTTCTCTCTCTTGTTTTTTTTCCCCAGGAAAGCTCACGCCCTCGTTGTATGAGGCCGGTGGGTGTGACATGTCGCTGGTCAATTTTGAACCTGCAACCAGACGAGCCTCCAATAACGTATGGTTAGTGTCAAACTGATAACTCATCTAATTAGTTTAATGGGATTTCAGATGATGACCTTGTTTGCTCTCACAATGTAGCTCTCTGAAACAACAATGTCTAACGTCTATATTGTTCTTGACTGGGAACGGATAATTGAATCACTACTTCATGTGATTTTGTGTTGAGATAGAGTCCAGTTGCTAGACAGCTAAACATAATATCTGGTCTGCTACACATCGTTGTTGCAGAAGCAGTTAATGCATATACTGTAGTAGAGGACAGTAGTATTGCCAGGGGGTTGTATATGCTGTCTGCTTGCTAGTTAGCCAAATATTTGTTTACATTTATTGACTCAGTTTGAACAACAACTTGAACAGGTCACCGTGGACTTGTAATAGACATTTTTCACTATTTTCTGACAGTTTATATATCCAGTGATTTATCAATGAATCTAGAAAATAATCAGAGGAATCAATAATGAAACATTTAAACATCTTGTGTTGTTGCAGATGACACTGCTGTATCAATACATTTAGTGATCCATGCTGCTTTAAAGGTGCTATTGATAACATTCAGCCACTAGATGTCGTATTCTCCTTCCCTCGTTCCATTGCATTTACTTCACAACAAGTCGTTGCCAGGCTCTTACCGTCAGTCTCAGCCGTTTATCCGCACATTTTTTCCACACACACTGAAGACACAGAGATACCACGTGATACCAACGTTGTTTTACTATTGACTCTCAAGCCTTGTTAGAAGTGGGAACCAAATGTTAGATATCTTCCACAGAGATAAACAAAACATTCATTTTGGACCCGCCAATTTTTGAAAAATGATTAATTCACCATCATAATATTTTTTTTAAATTTTGTTATTCTGCACCTTTCTAAAGGCTCTGTAGATGTAGTATTTTTTTTGTACAAATATTTGTTTACATAAAAATGTTATCAATAAGACATTTAACTCCTGGATTTGGAGACCATAGTTCATGCTTAAATGATGCTTGGTCAACATGTTTTTTAAATTAGCTCTATATATAAACTGATTACTTGAGTTGATATAAATATGCACCAAAAATTGTTTTCTTCTTTCATCATATTTTGTCCAGTAATCTACCTGATCTGTGTCTAGAGTTCTTTGTGCAGTCACTTCTCGGTGTGTGTCATGGCTGTAGCTTTTTTTAAAAAAAAAAACCTTACTGTACAGTACAAAAACAAAACAAAATAGCCTATTGGCTATTTAGTTTGAGGTCACCAGGAAATGAATCGTGATTTAATACAGTAAGTGCAGCAGATGCTTTTCTGTCATCAGTGTGCTCATTTTATCTAATGCCCTGCAGGGACACCGACTCCCACCTCTCCAGTTCTACCTCAGTTCGCTTCTACTCTCATGACCTGGTGAGTACCCAACCAGTGAGCTGTTATAGGTCTGTGTGTGTGTGTGTGTTTATGTGAGAGAGCTAGACTTGCAGAGAGCAACAGAATACTGAAACACTGGACATACAGAGACAAAAACAAACTATTTTTTTCTCCTCTGCGTGACTATTTTGCATATTTCTGCATATTATTTTTAGCATTCGTTATTGTCAGTTTGAACAGTTTTCTTGCTGTGTTGTCTGTTGCTTTACTCTCCATCCTTTTTCTTGCCCTTGCATGTTGCCTCAGACCAAAGACAAATCATATTACACACATTTTAAAATCACTACGCTGGCTACCGGTTGGCTCCTAAACTGATTTTGAAAATATTTTATTAGATTTCAAAAACCCTTTACAGCCTGGCGCCTACATACTTATGTGATGTGCTCGTTCTATATGAGCAGGAAAGGTGTCTCTGATCATCTGTTGCTGGCTTTTTAACCATTTCTGCAACCAGAATCCAGATGGCTGGGAGTGGGTGGGGTGGTGGTACACTCTTTATTTTGTGTAACAGCCAGAATCAAACACTCTGAGTGGTATTTAGAGAAAATATTTCACTCTAATACTTTTTGTATTTATCGACTCTTAACTGCATATCTAGATCTTTTTATACAGCTGTCTACTGTTCTTATTGAAAACCACAATATAACCAAAATATAGGGCTGTCAAAGTGATAATAACACGTTAACGCAAATTAGTTTTAATGCCACAAATTTCTTTAACGCATTAATGCAACTTCCGATTTTTAGGTTGTAGCGAGTGTAGTGAAGATACTGGTGTCATATGAAACTAGAAAACCCAATGAATCCATTGGTACCAACCATGTCATACTAGCTTGACGAGAAGGAGGCTAAATAACTTGCACTAAATTTTGGCGAGGAAAAACTGTCATGGCCATTTTCAAAGGGGTCCCTTGACCTCTGACCTCAAGATAGGTGAATGAAAATGGGTTCTATGGGTACCCACAAGTCTCCCCTTTACAGACATGCCCACTTTATGATAATCACATGCAGTTTGGGGGAAGTCATAGTCAAGTCAGCACACTGACACACTGACAGCTGTTGTTGTCTGTTGGGCTGCAGTTTGCCATGTTGAGCATATTTTTCATGCTAAATGCAGTACCTGTGAGGGTTTCTGGACAATGTTTGTCATTGTTTTGTGTTGTTAATTGATTTCCAGTAATAAATATATACATACATTTGCATAAAGCAGCATATTTGTCCACTCCCATGTTGATAAGAGTATTAAATACTTGACAAATCTCCCTTTAAGGAACATGTTGATCAGTAAAAAAAATGTATGATTAATTTGCGATTAATCGCAATTAACTATGGACAATCATGTGATTAATCGTGATATTTAAATATTTGAATTGATTAACAGCCCTAGTAAAATACTTTAAGTTTTATCAAAATGCAGCATGAATAGGTTTGACTGACCGTGAGACAGATCTCCCTCCCTCAGATCCGTCTGAACCGTCTGCTGACGATGGACCCGGAGCTGCTGGAGCAGCAGGACGGAGATCTGAGCCCGGAGCTCCAGGACGCACCGCTGGGACCAGAGGACCCTGCAGCCGCCGCTGCCGCTGGCAAAGCCAGGCAGTACTACCGCTTGTGGCTTCTGCCCTTCCTGTGGGTTGGCTTGCACTTTGACCGGCTCACCCTGCTGGCACTATTTGACAGGTAAGAAAAGCCCAAACAGGCATCGTCATCAGTTTTAGCTACATTTTTACTAAGCAGAAGGCAGCTTTATGCTTAGGTGCCCCCGAGTGACACAGGGAGAGACTAAAACTGAGATACTATAACCACCAAAAATTCCTATAATTGCTAATTGTAATTAAAAAGGTATCAGATAATCACTACTTTGACCTAAATTTCCTTTTCTCTTGGACATAATCAGCAAGTTATGTCATCTTGTTTTATCATTCCTGACTCTTCTCTGCTGGAACCCCAATTTATCATTTATAATAATAACACAGCTGTATCTACAGATTAAGATTCTACCCAGCACAGCGTTAACCGTTTATTTAATTAGGTCAGTCCCACTGATATTAAGGACAGTCCAAGATGGCTGCGGCACAGTTTCTGACTGATACAGAGCAGAGAAACAGAAGTCTGAGACAGCAGCGTACCCCTAGAGCAACCAGTTCCGTACAGATTATCCAACCATAAACGTTAAACTCACAATCAAATGTCACATTTCTCTGTAGGCTGTTCAATGTAGAGATGAATTGGATAATGTAAGCTTTTATATCCACCTCTGTCTAAGCTTTAAAGACTGGAAATGAATCAACAGAAATCACTCTTGGGGTTGGACGTTCTTTATGGGAATTTTGAACATTATCTGTATGAATTTGAAACGGTATCACATCATTTAGCTTGTAAATAATTGAGATGGTGTGACTATGATTGTTTTCAATGCATAGTATACAGTATATAGTTTTAGTTTGACGATGCCACAATACAACTAATAGGTTTTCCTCTCCATCCATCTGCTGTGAAGTACATCCCTTCTTACTGTTGGGCTACGTGCAGCTACATGGAACATGTTATATGCAGCTTTAAAGGGATAGTTCAGATGTTTAGAAGTGAGTTTGTATGAGGTACTTATTCATAGTCAGTGTATTACCTACAGTGGGTGGCGGTCAGCACGCCCCCAGTTTAGAAACAGACAGGAGTTACCAACATGGAAGCAAAGCAATGTACTGCTGTGGACGGGGCCGGCAGCAAAACGTATTTTAGCCACCTAAAAGAAAGGCTCATCAAAAAAAAATCAATATCGGTTTAAGTGTACGCTATATTTACAATATTTTCACCAGTCTACTTTGCTGTCAGACAGCTATACAGTCTATGATTTCGACGGGAAACTGAAGCTGTAATAGCACAAAGAAATTAACCGATTGAGGCAGCGGTAGACCAGCAGCCCCCGTGCTCTGCAAGGTAAAATGAAACTGATATTGTTTTTTTTAAGGTGGCTAAAATATGTTTTGCTCCTGCCCCCGTCTACAGCAGTACATTGCTTTGCTTCCGTGCGGTACTCTGCTTCTGCAAACTGGGGGTGTATCTACTGTAGATACACTGACTATGGATAAGTACCTCATACAGCCCCACTTCAAAATACCCAAACTATCTCATTAACTCTACTCAGTTGCCTTGAGGGTGTTAAATGCTGGATACCTCCAGGCTTTCTGCAGCTAAACAAGGACATGACTTTCTTTGAATGTAAATGTTAACTACCGTGTCGTTAGGTCTACTGCAAAATTAAAATCATTCCACTTGTTAAGGGATTTGGAGACCATGCTTTTATCTCCTCTTGTCTTGATTACTGTAATTGTCTTTATGTGGGAGTCAGTCAGTCAGTCAGCTTCGGCTCGCCTGCAGCTCATTCACAATGCAGCTGCGAGGCTGAAAGAGTCGACCATATCTACCAGTGAAACATAGATTTCAAAGAATTTTTTATTTGATTTTAAAGCACTGAATGGATTGGAGCTGGTTTATATCTCAGACCACCTCAGCCCCTATACTTGCTTCTAGCCCCTCCAAATTACTGACCAATCACTCCATGATCCCAGTTAAAATCCAAGTGGCAATTGAGTCTTATATTCAAGATCTGTTGAATGCACTAACAGGCTGACTTTTCTCCATTGTGTTACAGGAACCGTGAGGTTTTAGAGAACGTGCTGGCCGTGCTGCTGGCCGTCCTGGTGGCCTTCCTGGGCTCAGTGCTGCTGGTCCACGGCTTCTTCACTGACATCTGGGTCTTTCAGTTCTGCCTCGTCATTGCAAGTTGCCAGTATTCCTTACTGAAGGTGAATACTAGAGTTTACAGCACAACATTGTTAGACTTGACCTGAAAAATCGAAGCAGAGAAGAACAATTGATGCTCAAAAATGATCGAATGCTTTACTTACTCTGAACTATTTGTTATAATGTTTGCATGAGGTTTGACAAGATATTAAATGTAAAATAGTCAGCTTTATTAGAGTATTTATCAGTGTCTTTCTTCATTGACAGAGTGTTCAACCAGACTCCTCTTCCCCTCGACATGTAAGTCATTATAACTCATAAATCATTTTTCATGCCACACTTTTGGGGCCATTAATGTGTCCACTGTTTTGGTGAGTTTTGGGCTAAAAGTTGATGCTTAGGTTTGGGTCAGGAGTGCAAAATGTAAAATAAAATGGCACTTAGAAAACAGAAAATGAAATGGTCTTTACACTTTAACGTTAGACTGTTAGACTGTTAGATTGTGGGGTAGACAAATAGAGAATCAATTTCCTTTCATCTGTAATATGACCTGCAGTTATTATTCAGTATTTTTTTCAGTTTCTGTTGTGGTTCTTGAAAATGATGTTGCTTTTCCCCTGCGAGGCTGTGTGTTCCTCCCTCCCTTGCGTCAGTAGCCTGCTCTGAAACGGCGTCTTTTATTAATGCAGCTCCTACTCAGCTGCAGGCACGAGCTTTAAATAGCTGGCCAGAGTTTAGACCACATCTCACTCTCTCACTCTTTGTCTGTAGCTCTCTTTCTCTCCCTCTTTCCTCCTCGTCCCCCTTTTCCTTCACCTCATCTCACCTCGTGGACTTCTTCTCTCCTTCCCTTTTCACAACATCGTTGACACATTTTGAGCAAACCTGGTCTATTTAATCTGATTGTTGGTGCGTAAACGCCCTTCGGTTAAAAAGCAGGACAACTCATAACCTCTTGGGTTGAAACCTGCACACTGCAGACGTGCGTTCTCCCTCTCTTGTGAAACCTCACACTTAGTGCTATCAGTGTCATATGAGCCCCGGGGACAGTGACACAGGTAGAAACAGAAATAGCATCAACTGAATTCTTACTTGTTAGAGTGATTATTTTATTGAGTTTTGCAGCGACTGTTATTTGTTGTGTGCTTTTACCCACAGTGTATCACGAGGACACACATTTTAAGTATTTTCGGGCATGGTTTCATATTTAAAAGGCTGCGTGTTCTGAATACTGAGCAGTACTGGACCATAATGGGAAAGCCCAGCTCCTGTAATGAACCATTTCTATCGTCATACCCTTGTCCCTGCAGGGCCATAATCGTATCATAGCGTACAGCCGGCCTGTCTACTTCTGCCTGTGCTGTGGCCTCATTTGGCTGCTCCACTACGGCAGTCTGAGGACCACTTCTTCCCGCTTCACCCTGTACGGAGTTGCACTCACCAGCTCCCTGGTCCTCGCCTCTGCCAGGGACCTTGTCATTGGTTAGTACACACACACCCCTGTGGCATTTACGCACAGTGATCATCAACATCCCTCATTAGTATGGCATTTGCTGAACAGAAAAAAAACATGCCAAAACAATAAAATAACAAAAATGATAGGGTAGACAGTTTTTATGGGGAATCATTGGGCAAAAATGCCATAATAACCTTTCAGCATATTGTAATTCAAGTGTTCTGAGAGATAACTAGACTTCTGCACTTCGGACCATAGACTCTGGCCAATTACAGGTCAATTCAGAGAGAGAGAGCGTTCCTATTGGCTGTTCTAGAAATGCAAATGCTTGTGCACGGCCCCCTCAGTGAAAGCCTGATTCAATGGTAGAAATTCCTCCTAAAAAAGTTGCTAATCCAGCATCGGCAACAACTACCTACACTGCAAAGCAACCCCAAAAAAGGAAGACAGACTTATCAAAAACAAAGTCTAAAAGAGAGTCTGATAATAAATGAAATAAAATATTTGTCAAAGCTGGCAAGTGTTTCAGAGATGGAGAGAAAATGTTGCTAATAGTTTAGCCTTCTGCTAACCGTAGCGAAAGGCTAACTGCTGCAGCTAATTCATGTTTATATAGCTGGCCTTGAACAGTGTGGCATCTCTGCAAGTTTGTAGTAAAGTAAAAGGATGGTACTTCTCATAGAATTGCTGCTATATAACGGCACCGGTATCACAGTCACAATCGGGATGATGTTTGAATGACTAGAACATGTACAGGTTACTGTATGGGAGAAGCCCCTCCCACTCATGCTCGTCTGGTGGGAGGGGCTCAGGACAGAGAGGGGAGAGCTGCTGGATACTTTTCCAGAAAACTGCCTACCCCAGCTTTAATGCAGAAATGCAACTTTATAAAAACGACTTGGGATTGCTGGCAGAGTCTTAGGTTTTGCTACATATTGGCACAAACGCTCACAAATGTATGCTAGAGGTGAACTGTGAAATGCCTTAAAAGTATAAAACCTTAAAATCAATTCTAAAGTCAACAGACAATGCAAAATAGCTAAACTGGTGGCTATGTGATCCTTCTTATGTGTTCCTGTTTAGTATAAGTAGAAGACGTGAGTGAGTTTTGCCGCTCAAGGTGAACAAAAAGTTACAATAATCAATTCTGGAAAAGATGAATAACTTCGTCCAAGTCAAAGAATGATAAAAATTATCTAATTTTTAATACAATACAAAGTAGCTGTAGTACTTTATTACCATGATCATCAATCATCATGATTATAATCAAAGAAAACTCCTGCATTTCTGGCACTGTAGGCCTAATGGAGGGTACCAGTTCATTACATTTTATCATAGTTTAAACATCGTTTAAACTATGGAGATTTGTTGTCCCATATTTTCAGTGAAAGGTGGAAATTACTCTGAAAACACACAGGAATGATATATGAGAGGATCCACTGTGGCACTTTAATTGTCTCCCCAACACAACAGATAATTTAGTGGCATCAAGATTAGAAGCGCATCCACCAAAATGATGACAAAGTGCAATATTTATATGAGCCACAATGTCTCTACTAAAAGCAATATTTATTTGTTTAGAGAGTATTAAAACCAGCTTTCATCAAACAACAATCAACAATAATTGCTGCAGTTTCCCTGGAGATATGCCACTGTGCACCAATATGAACCAGTTATAATCTGTAGCTCACAGTCACAGATGCAGAACAATAAACCTCATTGTAATCTGTGTTATCTAAAAGCTGATGTCTGGGAAAACTATATGATTTTAAGATGTATAAACTAATCAGAGTTTAATTCTTGTGTGTCTCCCTGCAGTCTTCACTCTGTGTTTCCCCATCATCTTCTTCGTGGGGCTGTTGCCACAAGTCAACACATTCGTCATGTACATCTTTGAGCAGCTGGACATCCATGTGTTCGGGGGCAATGGTGAGTCACTGGTAGATGACTTTGACCTCTACAGAATGAGACACTCACACTCTCTTGCCTTATATATTATGATATGGCAGGCTTCATAAGAGGCCAAAGTGCTGATTTGCATTCTGCCGGCCTGGTGCCTGTCGGGTTGAGTGGTCTGATTGCTGACACCCTTCTCTGTGCTCTCCTGCAGCCTCCACCAGCCTTCTGTCAGCGCTGTACAGCATCCTGCGCAGCATCGTCACCGTCGCTCTGCTTTATGGCTTCTGCTACGGAGCTCTGAAGGTGAGAGCAAAGCCAGCTAAGCATCTGAATCTAATATCTAGATGCAATATAATCAGCTTGATAGCATCTAACTGTAATCAAAAAGGAATCTGAGGGCAGAAATCTAGTCTGAATGTACTTTAAAACTATGTCCTCTACAGCTAGTAAAACGTACTGTGTTTTAACCTCCACTTCAGTTTCACATTCCAAGACCCCAACATTATAGTAGTATTACAAATTGAGTTTTTTTTTCTTTTAACTAACTTTGCTTGTCTTATTTCTGAACACATTGCACAGCTCTTTATCATCTTAAACCTGCGGTATCTGCTAACCAGCTATATCTGAATTAATTCAAATTCCTGTATTGTGGATGTAAACTAAAGCTCAGCTATTCAAACTGTAATATATTAAAGGGGATGTATCAGTGCTTGTGCACATACATTTATGTAATATTCATAACTATGTTTTCATTTGTACATATTGCATAATCACCTGAAACTAAGAATCATTGTGTTTCCGTTAGCTTAGAATGAGCCCTTCATATCTGCAAAGGGAGCGGGTCGTCTTCACAGAGTCCGACATGTCGCTCTGCCATGTTTCTACAGTAGCCCAGAACGGACAAACCAAACACTGGCTCTAGAGAGAGACTTTCATGTTTTTACGTTACCTGAAGGCCACTATAGTTCTCCGACGTGCTTGTGAAACTGTGGTAACATGAGTCGCAGAGCGTTAAACCGTGGTACTGCCGTCTGACTTCCGTTGCTCCTAAAGTAGTGTTATTATGGTATGGATGGCCTCTGAGCGAGGCGAAAGGGATGAGTGAGCAGAGGGGTACTCATTCAGTTGCAATCTGCAACCACACCACTAGACGTCGCCAAATCCTACACACTGTACCTTTTAAAGAGACAGGCGATGAAGAGCGTTTCAGACAGAGGGTGAATACAGGTATATTCAGACAGACAGTATGAGAAAAAGAATTTGTTTTTTTTTAACATTAAAACATGTAAACATGTTCTAGTAGAAGCATGAACCTGAAAATGAGCCCGATATGGCCCCTTTAATATTCACTGTTTCCAACAAAACAAGAGTCTACAGTTATGCAAGCGGCTCTGTGAGGCTGTACTCAGGTACAGTGGTGCTTTAAGCTAAATGCTAACATGATCACAATGACAATGCTAGCAGGGTGATGTTTAGCAGTTAATGTTCACCATGTTCACCTTCTTAGTTTGGGGTGTTAGCATGCTAACATTAGCTAATGAGCACTCAACACAAAGTAGAGCTGAGGCCAAACCTGACGATGGAAACCTTCCACATATCCTAACACATCAGCATGATAAACTCCTACATCCATTGTAGTTGGTAGAAAAACAGAACATTTGAGTATTGAATATATTTAAACCCTTGTCTTTCTCTGTTGTCTTAGGAGACCTGGGAGCCTCACCACATCCCCGTGTTATTCTCTGTGTTCTGTGGCCTCTTGGTGGCAGTGTCTTACCACCTGAGCCGGCAAAGTGGCGACCCGTCTGTCCTCATGTAAGTTCACTGACTAGCACGGCAAACCTCAATAGTCATTCATAGTATTTGTGGTATCTGAGCTGTGGTTTCTCAGAGGAATAAATATCAAACGTGACGTATTTGCCTAAGTGTGTGTAAAAATATGTGGCACTGATGGTCATGTGTGGTGAACTCACCCATCTGGCACAACACATCATCAAAAATATTTTCCATTAACCGCTTGACCCACATCTGCTAGAAAGAAATCCATATTAGTGAATAATCTGTGACTTTTCCACTCATACGTATGCTGTGGATTATCTCCAACTGGGATTTTCTAAGCATTTCAAAAATGCTCTGTTCAAATAGCTTGAAACTGCTTCACACAATGGCAGTAGTGTTAACAGTGAGTGATTATACATTCCCTCTGAGATAGATCACCCTCAGGAGATTCATGGTATGTGAACCAGTTAATATATTTGCTTTTTTCTTCATAGCTCGCTGATACAGTCCAAGATTGTGCCCAATATAAAAGATAAGAACCCAGAGGACCCTCTGTCAGAAGTACAGGACCCTCTACCTGAGAAGCTCAGGGCCTCAGTGGTGAGTTGACCTTCAGCATTCATCTAATTAAAGCCTGGACAGGGCAGTTGTACTGTAGCTAGGACTGTTGTTTGAAAAATATCAGGCATACAATTACATTTGTTGAAGCTGCTATGGTGTTTTAAATGGTGCTTGTTTTTCTTTGTTTCTAACCCCGTCCCCATTGTGTCTTATTGAACGCACAGAATGAGCGTCTGCAGTCTGACCTGATTGTCTGTGTGGTCATTGCTGTCCTTTACTTCGCTATCCATGTCAGCACAGTCTTTATTGCACTGCAGGTACAGTAAATATGTTCTTTTTAATGAAAGGCTGATCTCAGTCTCATTTTTTCCTGCATATTTTCAGTTATCTTTATGCCTCCGCCCCGGCGACTATCCATCCGTCTGTCCCAGTCTCGTGATATGTCAGGAACGCCTGGAGGGAATTTCTTAGGTTTTGGTGGTCAAACTTCGAGGTCACTGTGACTTCACAAAACACGTCCTTGGCCTTGATAAAGTGATGTAGTGATGACATTTTGGGCAGACATTGATGTAAACTGCAACATGACTTGTTGGCATACAACCATGAGGCGGTAATTCTAGTTTATTGATGAGTAGGGTGTAACGGTACAAAAAGTCGGCTCAGTGCGAGTTCGGTACAGCAGAAAAAGCTCAAATGCATAAGGATCCGTTTCTTATCATTTATGTTGAACAGACAGTGGTGTAAATGTCAAAGACAGACACAGTCCTCCTACTGAAGTAACATTTTTTCCACTGGCAGCTCTGATAAATTTCATAATAAAAATAAGGAACATTTCAAACACTTCTGTATTACACTGTAGGAACAGACACTTTCCCAAAATGCAACAGGTCACAACAGGCTATAAAACTAAAAAGCATCTCTTGTGCCATTAAAATTGAAAATACAAAATACTGTTCATAGAATAGGCAGGTCTTCCAATTCTGCTGTTTCATTTGCGCCCATCATAGTGTGACTGACTCGCACGGCAAACTGCTTGTTGTGCTAACCTCAGCATATGTTGCTAACGACATACGGCTAAAAGTTTCTTGCACTTGTGAACTTTGGTGCCTCATTGCGTGATGAGTCGGTACGAATACATGAACCGTTACAGCCCTATTGATGAGACACTTAGAAAATAAGAAAATATCAAATGTCTGTCGCTATGGGGGAAAAAAAACAAGAAACTTACTAAAGAAACAAACAAATTACAAATGGTTGCATACTTGTTTTTTTTAGGTTGGTCTCATGCGTTGTGTATAAGTATTAATTCCTACTGTCTCTCTGCTCCTCAGCCTTTCCTCAGTTATGTCCTGTATGCACTGTTGGGGACGGTGGGGTTGCTCACCCACTATCTGCTGCCTCAATTCCGCAAGCAGCTGCCCTGGTACTGCTTCTCCCACCCTCTGCTCAAAACTAAGGAGTACTATCAGTTTGAAGTCAGGGGTAAGTACCGTATGCTGGATGAGATATAGCAACCATAACAGCTCCCAGTATCACGGCAGTGTTTCCAAGTCAGACCCCAAAGTAGTGACGCTAGAAATTTGTGTTTTGTCTTCGTCTGTTCAGCTATGATGATGATGATGATGATGATGATGATGATGATGATGATGATGATAAACATAGATCTTGTATGAAGTAGATCATTTTTTCCCAAGAAAGTAATAACAGACACTTGTTTAGAAAAGCAAATGAAAATACATTAATTTGATATTTGATGTCACTTGCTGATATCAACAAAGAAGATTGAAAGCATTAAGAACATTTTTCTTTTGTTTTTGGATTCTTGTGGATAGTTTGTCCACTTAACTCTGCTTCCCCTTTCTCAGATGCGGCTCATGTGATGTGGTTTGAGAAGCTTCACGTGTGGCTTCTGTTTGTGGAGAAGAACGTTCTCTATCCACTCGTCATCCTCAATGAGCTGAGTGGCAGCGCCAGAGAGCTCGCCAGTCCAAAGAGACTCGACACAGAGTGAGGATTCTTCCTGTTTTACAACATCTTTTAATCGTCTAGTAGCTTATAAATACTAAAAAGCTAATTATTAGTAGTTAATATTTTTATGCTTTTAACTACTTTCATCATGACTTTAGTGTCAACAAGTACAAACTCTACCATGTTTGACCTTCTACCATGCACTGATGTTATTTCAAATGTCCTCCAGGGTGGGCGCTCTGATGATCACAGTGGCTGGCCTGAAGCTGCTCCGTTCCTCCTACAGCAGTCCCACCTACCAGTACGTCACGATCCTCTTCACCGTCCTCTTCTTCACCTTCGACTACCGCCATCTGTCAGAGACGCTGCTGCTCGACCTCTTCCTCATGTCCATCGTTTTCAGCAAGGTGAGAGAGGAATATATAATGAGTCGTGCATCTTGCACTGCTCTGAGACATTATGCGTATATTTAATATAATCTTAAATTCATTATAATTAAATACAAGTGAGTCATACTGCCCAATTATTTTGAGGACAAAGTAAAACAGTATTTTTATGATTTTATTATAATGTGCTGTTTTTTTTGGGGTTTTTTTTACAGATGTGGGAGCTGTTCTACAAACTGCACTTTGTCTACACCTACATCGCCCCCTGGCAGATCACATGGGGCTCAGCCTTCCACGCCTTTGCTCAGCCCTTTGCTGTGCCTCGTATCCTTTCACTGCTGACGTTTATCACGACATATACTGTAACTGTACACTGACTCACCACTTTCTTAGGTAGACTGATAGTGGTGTTTCAGAGAGGCGCTGACTCAAATTCATTGTAATTTTGAGGTTGTAGTTGTTGGTGGTGATGGATTGTTTTTAATGTTGCATTATTGTCCCCCTCATGTATACACACATGTACATGTATACAGCGAAGCATACATATTTTTCAAGTGATCCTTGACCCGAGCCCCTCCAGACTCGGCCATGCTGTTTGTCCAGGCTGTAGTGTCAGCAATCTTCTCCACTCCCCTCAACCCCTTCCTTGGCAGCGCCATCTTCATCACCTCCTACGTCCGTCCCGTCAAGTTCTGGGAGAGAGACTATAAGTAGGGAAAACATCTTTATTCCATGTTCAAATCAAATACTATCTCTGAATGTGCTTCTGAAATGTGTGATTTTCCGTCTTCTCTGTTTGCAGCACCAAGAGGGTGGATCACTCCAACACTCGGCTGGCCTCTCAGCTGGACAGAAATCCAGGTGAGGGCATAGTAGTCAATTTTACAAGTTTATTATGGCAGGACAAAAGATCTGATACAACTGTTCTGGGTGTTTTGAGTAGCAAGACATCTATAGCTGAATTTTATTTGGTCAAATTCAGAGAATCTGTGCTCTTATCCAAGTCATACTTTGTGAATTTAGGCTAAAAGAACGTGTGTTATTATATGGAACTGCTTTAAATCCTCAGTTAATTCCAGTGATGTCAGTGACTAAACATAAAACTTATTAATGTGTGTTTTACTAATCTGCCTTTCTTCTCTCCCTCTTCAGGCTCTGATGACAACAATCTGAACTCCATCTTCTATGAGCACCTTACCCGCTCGCTGCAGCACAGCCTGTGTGGAGACCTCCTCCTGGGCCGATGGGGCAACTTCAGCACCGGGGACTGCTTCATCCTGGCCTCCGACTACCTGAACGCTCTGGTGCATCTCATCGAGATCGGCAACGGCCTCGTCACCTTTCAGCTCCGAGGGCTGGAGTTCAGAGGTGAGACTGTCCACGTGTGGCACAGACGGAAGAACGCCCTAACGAATGAGTCAGGAGTTGTGATTCTATTTATTATTCCCATAAATTAGGAACTTCAAATTTGGTATGATGGTTGACAGTGTTGTCTAGTTGTGCCTTTTGGGGGTAAGAAGTCCAAGGTGCCCAGCATTTTTTTAATTTTGAAAGGAAGGTGAGCTACAGTAAAAACAAGCTACGTTGGGTTCAATAGACTAATTCCATTAGTTCCAGTAGGGGTCAAGCAGTGAGCGGGGGTATGTGAGCCATTCTCAGTTTTGCCTCGTTATATTAAATATAATTATTTATTTATTCATTATATTTATTTATTATAATTATTTGCAAACTACTTGAGCTCGGCCTGGATATGGAAGATATCAAGATGGAATCAATGTTGATCATTAACCGGTTCCCGAACATTTCTATTTGTGACAGGAACATTCCAGCATATAAGTCTAGTCGTGCTTTATCTTCCTGTGAAACACATCTGTGCACGCGTTATCAGCATATCTTGTGCCAATAGTGTTCTGCTGCAGTATGCAACAAACCTGCAGGAACAAAGGCCATGTGACACGCTGTGAACTTTTGACAGAATTGGAGACACTCCTCAGAGCATGACACTCATCTCCTGCCTGTCAGCAACTTTTCAACTGTCAACTGATGGAAATATAATCTATTTTTACAACATCTTTTTGTGTGTCAACATTCATTGGTATTTAATCAGTTTATATATGTGACATTCAGACGGGTCAGGAAGAAAATTCGATTTTCTCTCAATGTGCCAGTCGTCATAGTTGGGTCTGAAATTAGCACCAGTCACCCGCCAAATGCAGGTAAATTGTTGGCAGTGGCGGGTAAAATTGTCAGGTCATCGGCCACTTTGGCGGACAGGGAAATCGCAGAAAAACACGTTTAGTAAGGTTACTGAATGATTGGATGGAGCTACACGCCCAATTGTTACTGTATCAGCTTCACTAGCTATCTTACGTGTCAGTTTCGTTTAAAGGAATAGCTCAGTGCGTAGCGAGTGTGGTGGCCAAGCGATTCAAAAACATTGCGATGGTGAATATGGATAATGTTTCTGTTTCCCAGGCTAAATATTCTATTCTATAACGTATTGACAGTATATTTTTGCATGTAGCCCATTCGTGTAAACAAATGCGTACAGTATCCTCCCACCCCTGAAAAATAAGGCTTCCCCGGAAGCTTTGGTGTAATCGAACACTGGAATTGACCACGCATGTAATGTTTTTTTTTGTGTAAATACATCAAACATTGAATGACAAAAGATCCAGATCAGAGCGGTAGACAAAAAAAAACTTGGCAGTGAAAAAAGTTAATTTGAGATCCTTTATACGGTAGTATTCCGTCTACATGAATCTGTTGATATTTCCCTCCGCAGGAACTTACTGCCAGCAGAGGGAAGTGGAGGCCATCACTGAGGGGGTGGAGGAAGACGAGGGCTGCTGTTGCTGCGAGCCGGGTCATCTCCCTCACATCCTGTCCTTTAACGCTGCCTTCGGACAGCGCTGGCTGGCCTGGGAGGTGCTGGTCACCAAATACGTCCTGGAGGGCTACAGCATCACGGATAACAGCGCCGCCTCCATGCTGCAGGTGTTCGATCTACGCCGCATCCTCACCACCTACTATGTCAAGGTCAGTGGGATGTAGCTGTTAAAGAGAAGGTGTAGCTTGTATATTATATATACGTGATCTAATTATCCCGTCCTGGTCTCAGGGGATCATCTACTACGTGATCGCCTCCCCCAAACTGGAAGAGTGGCTGGCTAATGAGACCATGAAAGACGGCCTGCGGGGGTGTGGAGAGAGGAACTACGTTGACCTGGATCCAACCTTCAATCCCAACATCGACGAGGACTACGACCATCGACTCGCAGGCATCTCCAGGGACAGTTTCTGTGGGGTCTACCTGGGCTGGATCCTGTACTGCAACTCTCGAAGGGCCAAGGTAATGCTGGGTTTTGTACCCTGAGTGACACTGTGGATCAGGCCGGACAAAACAGACAACACTCATTCAACTCTTATATACAGTTTGTCTTAAAGTGGCAATAGACAATAAACAACGTCGTCGTCCCCCTAGTGTTTCCAAATGGTATGACTGTTGGCGCCGCTGTCGCAAAGACAGATTGCTTTCTGTTTTCCTCAGAGCCTAACGTTACTGCTAGCAACAACACAGACACGACACACTGCATTTTGTTTTCCACGGCTTCGTGCCTTAAGCTGAGCCTTCATTTTCCCGGAGGATCGCGTCCCGGTAGCAGACAGAATTGAATAAGGAAAGCGAGGTTTATAGGAAACTAATCTAAACGCAGATGGTGTCATTATTATTTTATTGCCATTACATTGTGAAATTATTTACTTCATAATGATAAGTTAAAGCAGAAAACGTGTCTATTGCCACTTAAGTATGGGTTGCATGGGTAAGATATGTCAAAATGTAATGTTGCGTAAGGATTATTTTTGTACATTTTGACAGATCAGAAGTGCTACACAGCAGTATAATTTTAATTAAATGTTCAGGAATGATTGTTACTCCCCTAAGGGGTGCTGTACTTGTCTTAATAAGTGATGAAAGGCAATGAAAGTGCCAAGGCCAAGGGTTGAGTTTCCACCCCTTATAAAAAAACAGAAATATGTTCCTAATACTGTTCAGATTTGTATGTAAAAGTTTGCACTTATTGTGATTTGAGTTTCATGAATCTTCCTGATCTCTGTTTTGTTTGTAGCCGCTGGACACTGAGAAAGACTCGGCTCTGGTGCTGCTCTGCTTCGGCCTGTGTGTGCTGGGGAGGAGAGCTCTGGGAACAGCTGCCCATCATATGTCCAGGTTATTTAGTAATCTTTTATAATGCTTTAAGGGCCGCCAGAGAGTTCACTTATGTAGGCCAGACGATGTATCACAGCAACATAACAGAACAGCAAGAGTTTTCTGGGACGTTCATGTCTTTGATGTTTCTGCTGTAACTTTTAAAAGAAGCATATTTTATTAGATAAGTTAAAAAAAAGACATGCATACACATACATATGTTTTCTTCCCTTCCTCTCTTTCTGTCTTTGCTCTGGATAAACATATTTTCAAACCGTATGAGTCGTAACAAAACTAAATGTCCTCGATCTCTTCTTTCCATCACAGCAATCTGGAGTCTTTCCTTTACGGACTTCATGCATTATTTAAGGGAGATTTCCGCATCTCTTCAGTGCGAGACGAGTGGATCTTCGCCGACATGGAACTCCTCAGGAAAGTTGTGGTGCCTGGAATCCGAATGTCTCTCAAATTACACCAGGTGAGAGGCTGCAGGTGTCATGTTGTCGACACCACGTGACTTTGTTCTTAGGTTTAAATTTAATCTGTAACAAAACATTGTTCTTCTAGGACCACTTCACGTCCCCAGATGAGTACGATGATCCAGCGGTTCTTTTCGAGGCCATCTCCTCCCACCAGCAGAACCTGGTCATCGCTCACGAGGGCGACCCGGCCTGGAGGAGCGCCGTGCTGTCCAACTCCCCGTCGCTCCTCGCTCTGCGCCACGTCCTCGACGAAGGAACCAACGAGTACAAAATCATTATGCTCAATCGACGATACCTCAGCTTCCGTGTTATCAAGGTGAGAACTGCAGCAGATTCAAATTAGCCTTTGATTGTTGCTATTTCTAGGACGCAGTACTCATGAGAACTTAACTTCGTGTGCTGCAGGTGAATAAAGAATGTGTCCGAGGCCTCTGGGCGGGGCAGCAGCAGGAGTTGGTGTTCCTGAGAAACAGAAACCCGGAGCGCGGGAGCATTCAGAACGCCAAGCAGGCTCTGCGAAACATGATCAATTCCTCTTGTGATCAGCCCATCGGATATCCCATCTACGTATCGCCTCTGACCACCTCCTACTGCAACTCGCACCCGCAGCTCGGACACATCCTGGGAGGCCCCATCAGCATCGGGAACATCCGAAACTTTGTTGTCAGCACCTGGCACAGGTTTGTTACTCTCTGCAGTTCAGTAGGTTAAGTGTAGTCTTAAAAACACAAAGTAGGTCAGTGAGAAGTCCTACTTCGTGATCTGTTCATGTTTTCTTTCTGTGTTTTTTTATCTGATGGATGATACTCAAATGTTCTTTTGTAGGTTACGGAAGGGCTGTGGTGCTGGCTGTAACAGTGGAGGGAATATCGAGGATTCAGATGCAGGGGGGATGTCCTGTGGCAGTGGGAACGGGACAGGTGGCGACTCTCAGCAGAGCTCAGTGTCTCAGGGTGGGAACTCCGGACCTGCACCCTCTCACACGTACCAACCGCACACTCTGGGTGAGAACTACTGAACCTGGCAACCACTAATATTATGAATGCTATGACAAAATAAAGGAACAGAGTGTAATGTTTACTTATTTAAATATTTTAATAAACATTTTTGATATAAACTTTGGATGTGTAGTTTGAAAGATGAAGGTATTTAATAAGTAGGGAGGGTCAAATAAACTATTGAGTTGCATTATAGGAAATGTAGGATCCAGCATTTTTGGAGCTTGACCCATACTAGGGGCTGAAATCCAGGATATCTCATTCCTCTGCTGCATCAATTTTTATCATTTTAAAAAATAGAAAATAAAAAAATCTGTCTCATATGTCCCCAAATGTTATGAGATTCCAACACTACATCACCGGAGCGCTCCTTTAATTTCATATGGTCTGACTTCTCCGCCCTGCGTCCAGGCACCAGTCAAAGTTCCCAGTCTGTCCAGTCGGGTTTGGTACGCCACTCTCCCGCTCGAGCCTCCGTCGCCAGCCAGTCATCCTCCTACCGCTACAGCAGCAGCCGCCACTCCTCCCTGCGCACCTCCACCACAGGCCTGGAGCCCTGCCGACGCTCCTCCACCAGCCAGCTGTCTCTGCGCACGCTCCCCACCCTACAGCTGCGGCTGGGCTCCACCTCCGACCCCGCTGGCCCCTCCGCCTCCCTCTCCAGCCACAGCATCCCTCCCTGCAAACGCCACACGCTGGTGGGCCTCCTGGGCAACGACGGCATGTGCAGCACCGTGACCGATCCCCTCAGCCAGCAGCATCATCACCACCATCACCACCCGCAGCAACACAACCCCACCGTCTCCACCGTGCGCAGAGATGACATCTCCTACAGAGTGCAGGTTTGTAGATATTATATAAGAAATGAGCAGGAAAGAACAAAAAGAGCACTGGCACAGTTAGAGAGTGAAATTTAGCAGCAGATTTTCTGTTTCACGCATTAATTTATATCAACAAACAGAAAAGTGTACCAGAGAACTTTTAGTGTTTCTCATCCAGCTGTATTCTGTTCCCTTAGTTCTGTCTAGTCTTTAGCTCACTGACCCATAGACCTACCTGATATAACAAGCAGCAATGTTTTACATTTTTAAATACATTTACGACAACCTTCAGGATATATATAACTGTTAATGCCATGTATAAACTAATTGGCAAATATTATCATGCTGACACACTAAACTAACACGGTGAACATGGTGAACATTATATTTGCTAAACATCAACATACTGATGTTAGCATTCTCATCGTGACTGTGTCAGCATGCTGTTACCATTTAGTTCAAGTGCAGCCTCACTGAGCCTTTGGCATGGTTGCAGACTCTTGATCTTGTTATGCATATAATTCAAATAATAGGCCATTTATTGAATTTTAGAGCATGTCACCCTCTGCTTAAAACTCTATAATTACATTAATGCGCTACTAAAATGATCATTTGTCACAAAAAGGAGAACTTTCTCTCTATTCTGCTGGTTTGCATGTCATTACTTTCTGTCCCTCAGTTGAATCTTCCTTGCCTCTTATTACTCCAAGCCGTCAAATAAAGGCATAAAGGAGAGAAAAAAACTTTAACTTTAAACTATTATTGTTATCATTATTTTGGTGGCATGTTGCCTTTTACAGTTTAAAGTGTAGATATACACATGGGGGGAGAGAGTGATGTGATTTGCAACAAAGATCCCCGTTCAGAATCAAAGCAGAGACATTTCGGTCATCTGTTATGAATCTTGACCACGAGCAGCACGGCCACCAGGATACCCTTGTTTTAAAAGACATCAATGCTAATGAATGGACCATCTGCACTTGTTTCCACACTGAATTTGAACTTATAAAATATATTTGCATATCAGTCATCTCAAATTCAGAATCCAAAATAAGCTGGGAAATTTGGACACAATATATGTAGAGAAATATAAATAATATTAAAAATAAGAATAAGAAATTAAAAATATAAACCACGTGCAAATATGTGCATCAAACACACACAGTATATAACCACAGTCCAAATCAGTAAATACCAAATGCTGAGAAGTGGAATATTAGGAATATTTCTTGAGCTGTACAGTATGAATGCAGTATTAATGACAGTGTGTCATTCAAATGAGTATTGCACAGTTGAATTATCGTACAATTTACACATGAGAATAATAAGAAATGATGGGGTAGTAGCTGCTGACGGGTCAATTAAGTCCAGGTCCAGTCTATTGATTGTCTGACACTCAGATTGAAGAGTTGAAAGGTTTAATGGCCACAGGCAGGAATGACTTCCTGTGGCGCTCTGCCATCTCATCTCGGTGGAGTAAATACTCATAGTTTGAGCAAATCATTGAGTGAGTGGGAGACATTGTCCATGATCACACGTTCTTATCTTGGATATCTCTTTGAGTAACGACCCTCAGTCCTGCTGCGACATAAATGTGATCCTTCTGTGATCTCAGGTCGCGGACGTTGGTCAGGTGCTGGAGAACATTAACTTATCGAAGCGGAAGGAGCTGCAGTGGCCTGACGAGACGATGAGACTGAGGGCAGGACGGACCTGCTGGAGGGACTGGAGCCCCTTAGAGGGCATGGAAGGACATGTAAGTCTTCACCAACACATCACCCTTCCTTATAAAGCGCATTCAATGAAAGTTTTATTTATAGATAAGTAAATATGATCTTTTTATTCAGCTCACTCATACTCTCTCACCTCTTATGCTATAAATGTGATTTTGCTGTGATTATCGTGTTCATACTGTGTCCTATTTTTTGGCGTGTAACCCCCTCTGTGACCTAGTTGCTCTGTAATAAACGCTCCATAAATTTGATTGGATGCTTCCCCTCACAAAGCCGCCTCCTCTGTTGCCCTCTGCAGGTGATTCACCGGTGGGTGCCTTGTAGCCGAGACCCAACCAATCGCTCCCATATCGACAAGACCATCCTGCTGGTACAGGTGGAAGATAAGCTAGTGCCCATTATTGAGACTGGGGTCATTGAGTTGGGTGCAGAGGTTTGAGACAAGCAAGCACACACATCACACACATCACACACACGCTTGTGTGAAGAAGAAGCCAGACCGCCCTGGCTTTCAGCAGGACGCTGGAGCCTGCAGACAAACAGGAAGTGGGAGCTCTCCCCCCTCCCCCGTTCCTTATCGCTGAGGGGGAAAAGGATGCCAGGGAAAAGTGCAAGCAGAGGCAGAGCATACATTCATCCAACATCCTTTACTGCGTCGACACACATCCATAATATCTGCCTTGCTTTGCGTCTCAGATATGCTGCATGACAGTAAACAACCCTTAAGTTAAGTTAGTTCCTGCTACTGGATATTAATTTCTATGCATTTCATCGACTATTATGTTGGCAATTCTGACAGAGCTGAGTGTAAAGAGCGTGTGGAGATTTATTTTGTGTTCCGTTTGTCTTTACGTAATTTGCCAAAATAAGCCTGGTATTGAATATCTGCCATGGTTTCACACATGTGAAAGCTTTTTTACTTTTTTTTTTTTTTCGCTGCCAAGACGACAGAGAAAGTTGCGGTGCAGAACAGATTGAAGTCAGAGACTTGACGCTGCTGCGCTCAACTAACTCCTCTGTTTCATTGTTGTCATTCCGTTTGGATTACTTTGAAATTTGCAAGATTACTTTGCGCAAAGAGAAAAGAACTTGCACTATAATTTTTGATTTTTTTTTAATTTACAGTGATGCACTACACTCTTTAGATATAATATCACATTTTATTTATTACAGACTCTGAATGGCCATGGTTACCGATGCCTTGGGAATGAAAAAATGCAATCATCATTCTGTTTTCAGCCATTTTTATTTTACTATTTTATGTTTGATAAACTTGAAATAACTTTTTACTGTATATGATTATATATCTATATAAATATATATATATATTTACACAAATATATATATATAAAGTCAATGTATAAAAGATTTTCTTTTCAATATTTATTACTGTGAACAACATGGTATTTACACTTTGTTACATCTTTTTTTTCATTTTGGGACAAAGGTTAATGTATTAAGGACCATTGGTTGAAAACGAGATGCCGAATTTTTGATGGACTGTTTCACTATTTAACTTAATTCTTTTCTATATGGAGAAATAAAAGTTTGATTTATTGCTGACATCTTTAATACGCCTCTTCTGATTGTTTATGTGTAATTTTATTGAATTCTCCAAATCACTAAATTAAAGAATACACACCAGTACACATTGAGCTCCGTCATCAACAGGGGCTTTTAGTAAATATACAAAATGTTCCACGAGAGTTTACAATGAAACTTGTGATTTGCAGGTGCAGTGTGTGGCATTTTATGGGTTACTTGCTGAGGTTTATAAGATTTTATTATGACAGATTGAATCATATGACATTTCTTTACTGTGTTAGCTTAAATAGGTCATAAGGAAGTGTGTAACATCCTGCAAAATTGGTGTCGTACAGTGTGTGTGAAGAATCTGTCAGTCAGCAAAATGACATTCCGGTACATATTCTTACACAATCTGTTCTGCTTTTTCCCCATAATATCAGGAAGTTTTGCACTCGAGTCATTTGCATGGTGGATGATTTCTGACGTTTGTCTGCCAGGATAATTACTGACTGAGTTTCTTTGCTGACCTAAATCTGTATATTTAAGGTTATGCAGTTATGCTTTATCTGCAGGTAAAGGTCAACCAGTTAAGCCCACCTTACTGTATGTTAAAAACAGCCCTACTGTCACTTGTAAGACGAAAAAAGAGACGTTAATGACTCAATTACTGAGTAAAATGACTTGATAAGGAGTATGATAATTCTTTTTAGAGGCAGATCATGTTTTGTATGAAAATATTCTTACACTGCAAAGTAACAAGTAACTATAGCTGCCAAATAAATATAGTGGGGTGGTAGTATGAAATGGAAATACATTTAAATTAATTAATTACATATATTTTATTTATTTTATATATAATGTATTTATATAATAAATTGAAGTATAAATAAATTATACTTCATATTTTTATACTGTATTATACTGTATTTTTTTATATATATATATAATTTTCTTTTTTTTTTAAGTTTAAAAAGAAATAGTCAAGTAAAGTTGAGTAAAATACTCAGTATTCTTAGCACAGAAAAGGTACAAAAGTATTGGCATAAATTACCAAAAGTAAAAGTACTCATTGTGCAAAAAAGCCCATTTCAGATATCATATTACTGGATTATAATTAGTGATGCATTATATGTACAAAACTTTAATCTAGTGAAAGTAGCATAAAATGGAAATACTCAAGTAAAGAACAAGTCCCTCTAAATTGTACTTGAGTAAATACTTCCACCACTGCACCAGACTAATAAAAGGCATTGAATCAGAATCAGAATTGTGTTTATTGCCAGGTGTAAAAGGTATACACTAGGAATTTGCTTTGGTTTTGTTGGTGCAAGTAAACAGTATGATAACAAAAGAATAGATAAAAACGTTAGAATAAAATAAGAATAAGAAAAAATGAATTTCTACCAATATACAATATACAAAATAAGCTATAAACAAAAATAATCATGATATAAACAGATAGTGCAGTGTTGCACTATATGTGTTTGTTTAAAGAAATAGATAAAGGATCGTTTTCTCAGAAATGATTATCCACTTGAGGTCTAGTTGATCGAGTTTCCACCGTAATAACCAGTAAACAGACCATGGAAACAGACCAGCTCAGACATGTTTGTGTTGCTCTTTCAACCACATGACTATTTTACAGTGAAGCCCCGCCCATCGACCCACCGAGCTCTCTGATTGGCTGCTGCGGTAGAATTCCTATCAACGGTTGTTTTCCCGACGTCACGTCACGTCACATATAAATGTCCCAGTAAGTCCTGCAGAAGAGGTTCATGTAGTCACTTCACTGCTGTCTCCTTCCTACACCACTACAAAGAAAAGGTAAAAACATATCTTTTTCTGTTTATTAGTCGCTTGGGATTCATTCGGCGTATTAGTATATTATTATATAACAGTGTTGTAGCGTTATTAGCTCTTTAAAAACAGTCAGTTTTGCTAGATTGGTGTGCTAACAGCTGAGCTAGCTTGTTGTTTGATCTCATCATGTGATATTTCTGGATTCAAGATTCAAGATGTTTAGTGTTTATATTAAAGGTACAATCGTGTGAAATGCTTTTTATTTGGGAAGCTCCATTAAAATATTAAGTTATATTACAATTATAAAAGGAAATACTTTGTACGAGGGTTATATTAAGAACATAATATACATATCAGGAAGTATGACTGTACATATATAAGAAATACTTAAAATGGCATATTAAGAACATATACAGACACATTAAGAACATATACAGGCATATTAAGAACATATACAGACATTAAGAACATATACAGACATATTAAGAACATATACAGACATTAAGAACATATACAGACATATTAAGAACATATACAGACATTAAGAACATATACAGACATATTAAGAACATATACAGACATTAAGAACATATACAGACATTAAGAACATATACAGACATATTAAGAACATATACAGACATTAAGAACATATACAGACATTAAGAACATATACAGACATATTAAGAACATATACAGACATTAAGAACATATACAGACATTAAGAATATATACAGACATATTAAGAACATATACAGACATTAAGAACATATACAGGCATATTAAGAACATATGCATTAAGAACATATACAGACATCTGGGTGTTGTTTATTGCCACCTCACAGTCCTAACAAACACTTTATTCTAACAGTGATATATTTTAAACTATCCCTGTCATTCATTCAGGACTCCCACAGAAAGGCGAGGATGTTTAAGGCAGTCTCCCTCCTCCTGCTCGGCCTGAGTCTCGGCCTGCTGGATGCATTCCCCTCCCAGGAGGACTCAGACGGTGGGAAGAACTGGGCGGTGATCGTAGCTGGCTCTAATGGCTGGTACAACTACAGACACCAGGTGAGAGACGGCACAACATGAAACTACTCTCACAATGTCATCTTATCAAGAGTTCAAACTGACTCAATTGTTATTTTTACAATCCCCATTGTGAGGTTTGATTAGATCAGCTTCTCAGATAAGCCACTTCCCCTTCACAATCCAGTTTTTCCAGCCTTCTAAATAATGTGCAACTGACCTCTATTGCTCTTTCTTTTTTCCACTCTCTCTCTTCCAGGCTGATGCATGCCATGCCTACCAGATCCTCCACAGGAATGGCATCCCAGATGAGCAGATTGTAGTCATGATGTACGATGACTTGGCACAAAATGAGGAGTGAGTTGACATTTTTTGTTTCCGTTCAGCATTATCTTTGTGATCCGGAGACTTCTTCTTTCCCTGAAGTGTTAAAAAAACAAAACATTGTAGCTTAGTTCTGTTAGTTGTTTATCTTAATTCTTCCTTTTTTGCAAGTTAGTAGAATGTGCATATAAATGTCAGCCTCAGATATATTGAACACTGTTCCTAAATGTGATATAGCATGCACGTTTTATAAACCATTTATGCATGCTGTATTGCATGTTTCAGTTAAAAGTGGAATTACAGGATTTTAATCACTAAACTTCATCATTAACGGCGCGCCACACTGTCTTAAATAGTGTATTTTGAGGTGCCGTATAGAACTAAGCACTAAAGTTAATGAATGATGATGTCAGCTATGTATATTTAACTAAACATCTGCTTATCTGTCAGTAGAGCTGGAGTGATTAGTCATTTAATTGATTAGTTGATCAACAGGGAATTGACCTACAACTATTTTGATTGTTTCAGTCAGTTCTTTGGCCCTGATCAAAGTCCTGTTATATTGTTATATAGTTATCTGCTAGGGCTGCAAACAACGTTTATTTTCATTGTTGATAAATCTGTTGATTATTTTCTCGATTAATCGATTAGTTGTTTGGTCTATATAATGTCAGAAAATGGTCGATCGGTGTTCACCAAAGCCCAAGATGACGTCTTCAAATGTCTTGTTTTGTCCACAACTCAAAGATAATCAGTTTACTGTCATAGAGGAGTAAATAAACCAGAACATATTTACATTTAAGAAGCTGGAATCAGAGAATTTAGACTTTTCTTTTCTTAAAAAATGACCAAAACAGATTAATTGATTATCAAAATAGTTGGTGATTAATTTATAGTTGACAACTAATCGATTAATCGTTGTAGCTCTTGTATTTTTTACTTAAATGTTGATTTAACAATTGAAATAACAGCTACTAAATCTGACTTATTTTTCATGTGCTACTTGATCCAAAAACTGGTAGAGATCCTGGTTCAAAAGTATTTAATTTATAAGCTTAAATTATTGATGATAAGTGATGTGAGTTTCATTGGGAGAATGCAACTCCTGAAATTGATATGGCGTGATCCGCTGGAGAGACAAGACGTCTCACTCTGTTGGAAACACTCATTATTGTACAGCGATGTAACAGAGTGGAGGTTTGCAGCCCTTTCTGTAAACCGCACAATGTTGGTATTTCTCATGTCACTGAGGTATGTCGGCGCTGTGTGGTTCATTGTCAGAGCGGCAGCAGCAGCAGCAGCATTAACAGGCTGAGTTAAGGAGATCCACTGAAAGGAGTCACAAGGAACTAATTTTAGTGCACCTTCAGGACTCGGAGTTAAATTACTGACTGGATGTAGGAGCAGGAGTGAAAGCAGATCCATCGGTTTCAGTCAGAATTAGGATCACTGTTACACACTGTGACATACTGCAGTGTTCGACAGTAATGATTGTCCACTTGCTCTGGGGGAGTGTTGTCAGTTAGTGGCCCAGTTGGCCTTATATTTCACTTTCCTACTGTATATAATTTATGAACTTAAACCTTCCTTGTATCATTAAAACCTGCTGGAACGTATGAAAAAGTTAATTGCAAGTCTAGACCAAGGCTTAAGTAGAGTTCAGAGGCAAGATGGAAAACAATGTGATCTCCAAATAGTTAACTAGAGCTGCAACTGACACTAATTTCCACCATCTATCAATCTTGTTAATTAGTTTTTCAATCACTCAGTAATGAAAAATGCCCGTCAGAAGTTCTCAGAGCTCAAAGGTGACATCTTGAAATGTTTTGATTTGTCCGACCAACAGTCCAAAACCCAAAGATATTCAAAATATAGTGCTATATAAAACACAGAAAAGCAGCAGATCCTCATATTGAAGAAGGTGGAACCAGTGTATGTTTGGTATTTTTGCTTAACAAATGACTTAAAGATCCGGTGTGTAACATTTAGGGGGATCTATTAGCAGAAATAGAATATACAAGAGGTTTCCTCGCACTTCGTGCCAGGACACCGTTGGGTCCTGGCACTTTCGTGCTCGGGCCCTAAATATTCATAACTATGTTTCCATTAGTGTATAATCACCTGAAACTGAATGTTGTGTTTTCGTTAGCTTAGAATAAGCCCTTCATATCTACAAAGTCATCTTCACGGAGTCCGGCATGTTGCTCCACCGTGTTTCTACAGTAGCCCAGAACAGACAAACAAAACACTGTTTTGCTCCACCACTCTCTCGCTTTTGCTTCACCACCTAGATCCTACACACTGGTCCTTTTAAACAATTAATCGATTATCAAAGTGATTTATTTATTTTCTGCCCATTGACTAATCAAGTAATCGTTCCAGCACTGCAGTCAACATTAGCTTTCAGCACTGTCCAGCTTTGTAATATGACAGATTCAAAAAATATACTGTATGTATAGTACTTGATCTGCAACGATAAATTGACGAGTTCTCAACTATTCAATTAATCGCCAACTATTTTGATAATCAGTTAATCGGTTCCAGCTTCTTAAATGTGAATATTTTCTGGTTTCTTTACTCCTCTATGACAGTAAACTGAATATCTTTGGGTTGTGGACAAAACGAGACATTTGAGGACGTCATCTTGGGCTCTGGGAAACACTGATCGACATTTTTCTGACATTTTCTATAGACAAAACAAGTTATCGATTAATCAAGAAAATAATCGACAGATTAATCAACAGTGTTAGTTGCAGCCCTAAACAGTACTAATATCTTTTTAGAGAGAAGTTGCAGATAGTAGATTATTTCCACTGCAGATGAATTATTAAGTAACAACCAATGATAGCTGAGGAATATGGCTATTCCGCTATTATTAACTGTAGACATACCTTAGCGTTGCCCAATGTGTCCATGCATCAAAACACATAATGACATAAAGTAGGTCAGGTTTTAGAGAGAAGTTATACACCATTTATTGTTTTATCATGCTCGTGACTGTGTGACTGACATGATGTGTTGTAATTTTGGTTAATAGCTAACTTATATTAAAATCAATACAGGCCAGAGTGCAGCATGATTTCCCACACAGACTGCAAAAATCGATGGCCACACATTAGAGTCATTGTTGTTGAGCGTTACAGAAAGTGATTCTTGCAGTGAATCAGGGGAAAAACCTGCAGTGCTGTGGAGTTTTTGCCGGTTTCTGACTCTGACCTGATGACAGGGTATCAGGTGAATGATTCACTGATCAGCTGACAAGTGTTTGTCAGCTATTTTCACTTCCTTCTGCACATCTGACTCATAGTTTTTGTTCCCAGAAACCCCACCCCTGGCATAGTGATCAACAGGCCGAACGGCACAGATGTGTACAAGGGAGTTCCTAAAGACTACACCGGGGAAGTGAGTGCTTCATTGAGTAACATTTGTCCAATAGCTCTTGAATAAATGTTTGGCAGTGCTCTTGACATTCAAATAGATTTGTTTGAAGAGTGTTAAAATCAAGCTTTTTGATTTCTGCAGGCTGTGACCCCACAAAACTTCCTGGCAGTGCTGAAGGGCGAACAAACCACAGGTGGCTCTGGAAAAGTGTTGAAGAGGCAAGTGATGAAATAAAAACTAGAGAGTAGAGGAGTGGTGAATCTCATGTGACATCAAAGAAGCACAAAATCTGGTTTATCAAGATATCTGTAACTAACTTTATTCTGCTTGTCTTGGCAGCGGCCCCAAGGATCACGTGTTCGTGTACTTTACCGACCACGGGGCGCCTGGTATTCTGGCCTTTCCCAATGATGACGTGAGCACTTTTCTAATTCCTGCTTTCTGCTAATGTTCTCTCATGAGCTCGCTGGAACAGACACTTAAGAGGCTATTATGTTGCCCATCTGGTTTTGTCAGATAATTGTCTCTCTCAAGATCCGTTCTGTGTGTTTTTATAATTGAAAACCTTACCGTACAGAGGCATGAATCTAACATTTGATCACTATTTAAAAAGCAAAACAATGATATATAGCACAGATCAAGAGCCAGATAGTCTTTGAAACATTAGGAGTATTGTTTTAAAATGTTTTGGTACTTGTGTCAATAAGACACCAAGACAACCTGATACCAAAATGACACCTTTCTTTGAGAAACGTAAACATGGTTTTCTACAAATTTTCATTTTAAAACGTTAAATATAATATGATCAAAGGGGCTCTATGTAAGAATCAGAAATTGCTTGTTAACAGTGACACCTGTGGCCGCTAAGTCAAGGACAGTCAGCGTCCTGTTGCTCGCTCTTGCGAGCGAGCGTCGGTTAAAAACAGTGATGCGACACACACGAGTCTGAGCATGACTGACAGCTAAAACCACAATATATTTCACATGCATGGCATTAAGGTTAGCTTACCTGTCCAATAGGAAGTTTGCCAGCTCGGGGTCCGTTTTGATACCTAAAACTAAACGAAGGTCCCTCCATGAATTGAAAGTCCGGCCAATGTTGATCCTAGTTTTCTCCCAACGTCGGTCACATTCCTGTTTTGCAAGACGGACTTCACTAGATATAACTTCGTTTGTGTTGGAGCCTAAGTTGTGGTGGGGGCTGGTCGTTTGTTGACGTTAGCGGACTCCATTTCTAGCTGAACGTTCGCTATGGTTGCACACTGTTAGCCCTTTTTCTCGATTATTCATTGATTTTTCCTGCCAGTTAACAAATCTTTGCATCAAAACAAGACGTAAAATAAAGTTCCTCTACACCTGAATTCAGTGCATTTTTGTTTTGCCCATCTGCGCTACGGTATTTTACTCTTCTACTCCGGACTACAGCCGCTACATTCAGGAAGGTTTTTCACCAAAAGTGAAGCCAAACATCTGAATCACCCCCTGGTGGCTGGCTGTTAGTTTAGGGAGCGCTTGATTTGATATTCAGCAGAGTTTTCTATGAGTGGAGCATTTTTAAACATCAATATCACAGTCGATCATGTTCATTTAATTGTGGGAAGCCAAAATTGTGATTCATATTTGATTGCTTGTGCAGCCCTAGTCTACAGGCTGATAGAGGAAACCCAGAAAGTCACAAAAGGTCTAAGTTTTTTAGGTTAGGTTACAACCTGTTCACACGCTGGCAATAAAAACATGCATACAGTCCCTTTTTAAAGTAAACAAGACTGTAAATCTGACCAAACCAGGATGTTCAAAGTATATAAGTGCAACATGGTGGTTTACCTCTGAAACTGTATTCAGTATATCAGTATTTTTTGTCCTCTCTCTATTACAGCTCAATGTTGCAGACCTCCAAGACGCCATTAAATACATGCACGAAAACAAGAAGTACAAAAAGGTACGCAGCAACATGCTGTTGTTTTTTTATAAACTGTATGTGTAAACATGCCCTAAAGTATGTAGGTCAGTGATAAAATCCAGTCAGGTGATGATGTAGCTGTGCTGCAAGATCATATCATAAAACTTCTCCTTTTTTTTTTTTTTGCCCGCTCACATTCAAACAGATGGTGTTCTACATCGAGGCATGTGAGTCCGGGTCGATGATGACAGACCTGCCTGCTGACATTGACGGTGAGTTGAACTTTACATCAACAGAATCACTTTTCACGAAAAACCCCAAGAGATAAGGAAGCGGCAAGATCAATAGCTGCTTGAATCCTCGACAACATGAACTTGACTTTTCCTTGTGACCATGTGACTGAGGGCAGCACTGCGGTCCAGCTTGTGGACTTTACTTTATAGTCCTGTGGTGTGTCTAGTCAAACACTGAGGTCAGCATTATGGCTTGCGAGCCTCTTCACCTCTGTCATGTGCTCGTCCTCATCATGTGATGAACGTAACGTGAATCAAGGTTCTGGTTTTACTGTGTGAATTTACATCCCTATTTTTAGTTTAAATGACTAAATGAGATATCTAAAGTCCAAATGTGAAACAGCAGTTTATTCTCTGGAACATAATCACTCTTTAACTTTAACATTTACCTCTAAATGAGTTCACAAACTGGCCTTTAGAGCTTCAGATCTTGTCTTTGAAATGTATAACTCGGTCAAGCAGACACGTGAGTCGTGTTTAGGTTCGCCTACTGGAAAATTATAATTCTCTACCGAACTGTCACACAGCCTAACGTGAGAATATATCTCTATTTTTCAGTGTACGCCACCACAGCAGCCAACTCACACGAGTCGTCTTACGCCTGCTACTATGACGAGAAGAGGGACACCTACCTGGGAGACTGGTACAGCGTCAACTGGATGGAGGACTCCGATGTGGTGGGTGATGATGTTTCCCCCCCTGTTGTATTTTTTTCAATCTTTTTATGATTTTGAAATTTAAATTTTTTTAAAAAAAAAAAAACCTCTGTGATGAATACAAAGCATTTCCCGTGACGGCTTCACAATAACAGCTACCCCGTGTTTCAAGTTGTATGTGTTTAATGTTACCCAGCAGCAGATGAAAATGTTGGGTTTGTATTGGCAGTAACTCCGAAGTAAACAATGAGGCTGATATCAATCACATAAAATTACAATCATTAATGCTGAATTCAATACATGCCCCGTTTCCTGAATCTCTTGTGCATGGGAAGGCAATGTGTATCCTGCAATGGCATTAATTGTATCAAAAACATGGTTTTATTTCATGAAAGCTCTTAAGGATGTTGACTTCTAGGAGTGTAATACGTAGTCGACTAAGATTTCTTTAGTCGATTAGTCACTTTTTATGCTTTTTTTTCATGCTGAATGACTTATTTCCAAGAAACTTATGAGCACATCTCTGGTAAACACAAGATTTAAAGTGGTGATTTTGTGTAATTCTTTGTGGAGAAACTCAGTTTTACAGATCTGACAATGAAATCAACTAATAGATTAGTCGACAAAATCGTACAAGTGTTAGTCGACTGAATTTCTTTGGTCGAGGACAGCCCTAGTAATGCATGCAAAGAAACTTGTCTTTTGAGACATATTAATTAAACACCTTTTACAATTACTGAACATCATTTAAAATTACAATAGCTTTCATCGTTTACAGTACACATCGACCGACATTTCATCTGCTTTCAGCTTTTACTCTTAAAAATGTTAGTTCAACTACTTTCAGTGCTCACATACAAACCGACTGCCTCCAAGACTTTTTTCAAATGTCTCAAGCAATTACAGTTCAACTGCTTTTGGCTCAAACATCTCACTGCTTCAACTTCAACTGACACTTAAACTGCTTTTCTGTACAATGTTTTGCATGAAATAAACCCAGACAGGACGATGCAAGGCCGCATCACAACAATGACCCGCTCGCTGTCCATTATCCCGCTTATAACACGGCTACTTACTTAAGAAATCAATAATTTGACACAAAAATGGTCCACAGGAGTCCGAGTTCAGAACTGTGCCCATGGCAACAGTCTGTTATACATAGCAACGGTCTGTTATACATAGCAACGGTCTGCAATAGAGAAATAGCAGACCGTAGAACGCCGTGATTGACCAATCAGAATCAAGTATTCAACAAAGCCGTGTAATAAAACATTTCAACTTGTTTGCATATGTACATTTTTATCAAAAGTAAGCAGGCAATTAAATTTCCTTCAGAAAGTTTTGCCTTTTCTAGTTACCTGTATTTTCCTACAGAGTATTGGTAATTTTACAACTCTGTTGCCGACTGATATTAAACCGTACAATAGCAACTGAGACTAAATGAAGTCCATTAAAGGTTTATTTGCTGTTCCAAACACCTGTTGTCAAAGAGGCAGGAACAGGAAAAGGAAGTGGTGAACGTTTCCAACAGTAGCAGCAGTGGTTTGCTACTTTGCATAAGTAGTGATGACACCTGTGACCTTACATTATACTGTATAAACATCCCAAAACCTGAACTTCATTAACAGATAATAAAACAAATGAGTTCCAACCATTCTGCTTCATTTGTGCTTCCAGGAGGACCTGAGCAAGGAAACTTTGTTGAAGCAGTTCAAGATTGTAAAGAGCCACACAAACACCAGCCACGTCCAGCAGTTCGGAAACAAGGTGAGAGGATGATGAAATGAAATGTAGAGTTTATTATTATTCAATTAATTTCATTGATTTTCACATATATTGTGCAATCACAAAGTGCTCAAAGCTCCAAAATAAGATAAACATAAAAACAGACTATTGCTAGGTATTACAAACTGCAAATGAAATACCACTTCAGTGCAGTTAATTGGCACTTAATAAATAAATAAATAAAATACAAATGCTGGAAATGATGTCTGTTGCTTTGTCTTGTCAGAAAGAAATTAGGAGGGGGGTTGGATACTGTTTTATTTGTCTATATAAATGGCAGAATAGTGATCTGGAGGGGGAAAAAAGACTGTTTCCTGCCCTTATTTTGACACTTATCTTAAGTTTCTTGCTCTCTATACAGACTTTGTCCCACATGAAGGTCATAGCGTTTCAGGGTAAATCCAAAGCCGGCGTCCAACCCGCTCCAATGACCCTGAAGCCAGTTAGAAATCCCAATCTGATCCCGAGCCCCGACGTTCCTCTGGCCATTCTCAAGAGGAAGATGATGGCCTCCAATGACATCAGAGTTGCCAGAGGGCTGCTGATGGAGATCAATAGCCACTTCAAGGTAAACACTGAAACAGCCCTGCGGTGCTGTCGCGGTATGTTGCATGTTTCAGGTCCTCTGTGGTGGACTTTTCATGCCATCGAAATCTGATTTATCAGGAAGTTGAACTGCACAAATTTACGTCATTTACCATGACAGCTTTAATGTTACAGATTCCTAACTGTGTGTGTGTGTGTGTGTGTGTGTGTGTGTGTGTGTGTGTGTGTGTGTGTGTGTGTGTCTGTGTCTGTGTCTGTGTCTGTGTCTGTGTGTGTGTGTGTGTGTGTGTGTGTGTGTGTGTGTTCAGGTCAGGGAGATGCTGGCTGAGACGATGCGCCAAGTGGTTGAGAAAGTGACCGGCAACAAGCTCATGGCCGAGGAGGTTCTCAACGAAAGAACCGAGCTCTCCCAGCATAAGTGCTACAAGGCTGCAGTCAACCACTACAAATACAACTGCTTCAACTGGCACAAAACCGAGGTAGACGAATACATCCCGCACATTCATTTAGACCAGACCGGGAGCCGTGCCATCCAAATTTAGATTAGATTAGATTAGATTTCGAACAATTTGTGGTTAACACAGCGGATGATTAGTCACAGTTTTTGGCAGGATTCATATGTAGCTGATGATGGAAACTTACTCGCGTGACAAGACTCTGGTTCTGCTTCAGAAGAGGAAATGGTAGATGTGTTTTACATTTATTGTGAAACAGATCTGGCGTAGGTTAACCATCAGTAGGTTTTGGATCTACATGCATTTGCCTTTTTGCATTCAGCTGACTGTAATCCGGAGAGACTGACAGTAAGCAGCGGGTGCAGAATAAGATTGTATGTCTTGAGTTATGCCTTAACACATTAGGCCTCGTGCAAGAACACGATTCACCAACTTACCCACTTTGTGCAAAATAATTGGTTATTGCGTTTTCTTAGAATATGATTCAAATTACAATATTTTCACAATTTTGCATTATGTTTTTAAGAATCATTTTCATTATTTTACAAAGCGTTATGGTCTAAAATAATCCCTACACTAACACTACAACACTGAACGAGTAATAGCATCCCCTGCGTCCTTTTTTGTGTTATTTTATACCCACTACTGACGCTACGAAATATGACGACTTGTTTGGCGTTCACTTCGTGCTGAAGTACCTCCACTTCAGAACTACTGAAGTTTTTTGTTGGAGGCATTTGGAGGCCGGTGCTCCACCCTCTTCAGGCTTTTGTTTGGGCATTCTTGAATTAATTCTCTCAAGCTTTCTTTTCAAAATCTGTGTGTGCACCTGGCCCTGCAGTCTCATGACCTTTTATGGGGATTGCCAGGGTGTTTACTTTTGCTAAATTACGAACAAGTGGCACGCACTTTCAATTCACAAAGAATGGGATTCATTATTATAAGAACACCGATACAAACAATTCTGTGGTTTAAGAACATGAATCTGACGTAGACTTTTAGTTATTTAGTTCTTTATTTGTGCGTAAAGTAAATCATAAGAGAAGAGATATACAATAACATAAATAAATGCACAGGTGAGTTGAAAAAAGGGCTTTTAAAAGGAACCCACCTAACAATGACAGATATACATTTTTTTAAATATCTAAAAGAAAGAAAATAATACTATTTCCAAACAAGAAATGCTAGAGATAAAAAGACAGGATGGAAAAAAATAAATAAATGAATAAAAAACAGGATAACAATAACCAATATTTGCACTGCTTTCATACACTATATCCACCTCATTTACATAATACTGTACTCTGTCAAGAGAAGTTGTGTAAGATCTTCTTTTTCTCTTGTGTCAACCTGGTAACTGCAACCTGTTTATGAGTTAGTGCGTGTTTGTGAGATTCAAGTCCTGTTGTCGGAAATCAAACAAATTTAGCAGTGTCAGCTGGTCCTAAAGGGAACCTGAAACATTTAGAAAATATTAATACCAACAATCTTTCATCAGAGCAGTGTGACACAAATAGGAGGACTAGTTTGATATGAAGTAAGAAGTCTTACTAAAGCTAAGTGGTCCATGACTTAGATGGCTGGAAGTCAAGTGGATGTGACGGTAGCAGAGACGGACAAGCAAATATGGTACTCTAGATGATGTTACACTGCTCACAAATAGAATTATATGGTTTATTGTAACTATTCATTTTTATTTAGTTATTTATATTTATCTTAATTGATACTGATAACTCCAAATTCATTCAAATTAAGGCATTATGATAATCTTATTATTATAATCTCTAGTGTTTTTTTCCTGTATGGAGAGCGGCAGGCTGTATCTGTATCAAGATACAAGGACAACTTGTGAATTTTGTTCTTTACATATGAGACATCTGTTTGGTTTCTGTATTTAAGTAAAAAAGAATCCATGATCATAAAATAGATGAGGCAGATAAAGAAAAGAAGATCCATCAAAGAGGTATCAGATCAGGTAGAACAGAGCAGCCCTAGCAGAGAATATGTTTTTAGTTCCACATGAGTGTAAAACAGAAATGAGATGTAGATATATGATGGGGAAATGGTGGCCTGAGAGTAACTCCGCAGTCCTGCTACAGGAACTATTTAAAGGCTGGGGTTTTTTTATTCTTTTTCTTTATCGTTATTTAATTACAATCATTTCCTGGGTACTTCCGAGCAGCTGTATGTGTTTTATTGTTTCCCTTTTCTCTGGAAATGTTTGACATTTGGAGTGCCACAAATATGACCCGGGGGAATTAACTTTGGTTATCAACAGTTTAGTATCACAGACCGTGGGGACATTTCTTTGACACATGTGATGTCCTCTTGTGTTTCAGTATGAATACGCTCTGAGACATCTCTACGCTCTGGTGAACCTGTGTGAGAGAGGATACTCTGCAAACAGGTGAGGTCCACTTCCCACTTCATAAACCACTGTTTTTAAACCTGCCTGTTTCAGTTGTCTTTGTGGTTTTATGATCCTCATTCTGATATACTGAATAGTTTGAAGCTTTGAAACTTCATTCATAACTCTGACATTCTAGTTATTATTATCAATGACATAAAGAAATAGTCCACATCTACTCACTCGCTCTCTCTCACACACACAGTAAGCAATGTGGTGCTTCGTCATCTCTGTAATTGTCTCAGTCTGAAGTCCAAAAGTCAAAATGTATTGAAAAAAGATAGAGGAAATGATTTCCAAAATTCCCAACATCTTTTTATCTAATGAAATATTCTGCTTCAATTTGTATTTGTTGGCGTTTAGCCTTTCAAAAACAACATTTTCGCTGCGGTCAAAAAACACAAAGGGAGACACACACCTGTACATTATACATATATTTATTAGGGCTGTCAATCGATTCAATTATTTAATCGCAATTAATCTCATGATTGTCCATAGTTAATCGTGAGTAATTGCAAATTAATCACACATTTCTTTATCTGTTCAAAATGTACCTTAAAGGAAGATTTGTATTTAATACTCTTATCAACATGGGAGTGGGAAAATATGCTACTTTATGCAAATGTATGTATATATTCATTATTGGGAATAAATTAACAACCCAAAACAATGACAAATATTGTCCAGAAACCCTCACAGGTAAGTATATAAATATGCTCAAACTTCTAATAAACACAGCTGGGGTTTATGCAACCATTCTCCAATGCTTTTGTGTTTCATCATACTTCTAATCAAACATGTGACTCAAGTCATTTGGTCTCAAATCCCAAATCAAGTCACTTTTTAATAACATAATTATTATACAAATTAATCACACATTTTTTTATCTGTTCAAAATGTACCTTAAAGGGAGATTTGTCAAGTATTTAATACTCTTATCAACATGGGAGTAGACAAATATGCTGCTTTATGGAAATGTATGTATATATTTATTATTGGAACTCAATTAACAACACAAAACAATGACAAATATTGTCCAGAAACCCTCACAGGTACTGCACTTAGCATACAAATATGCTCAAATCATAACATGGCAAACTGCAGCCCAACGGGCAACAACAGCTGTCAGTGTGTCAGTGTGCTGACTTGACTATGACTTGCCCCAAACTGCATG